>JAJDMX020000209.1:0-71216 GCA_022345685.2 Nothomitra cinnamomea | reverse complement strand
CAGTTAAGATTCCCACTACAGCAGCATAGTAAAACTACACCATATTAACATCAGCCATGCAGACTGTTTGCAGCGCATGTTATTACATCTCTCTCCTTGGGTATCTTGAGAATAGTCCCCAGGCAGCTATGCGCCTTCTTCTGCAGTGCGTGATGCTATAGGCTTCCATTACTAATCCACAAATAGCTGAGATCATTTGCTTTCTGTCATATCCCTGATTCAGATAATGGGAGCCAGTACAGCGATATCCCCTTTTAGTACAGCCACACCTACCAGATGCTACGGCCACACCTTGTCAGTTAATGCGGCCACACCCATGCCCCACAGGTGGACAAAGTTGCAGCATAACATGTAATTCAATTGTCTACGTATAGAAATCAAAACAAGACAAAGGAAAATCGTAAACTGCGCCTAATAGCGCTCCAATCTTCATCAGCCACTTCTCAATCCAGGGCGACGAACAGGAAGTTCAAAAGCAGATAGGTTTCTGGGTGCCGAAGAGGCTGGCTGTCTGTTCTGTGCCCCATGAGGTCAGCCACGTGGGCACACAACTAGTGGCTGATGAACCATAACCAGGCCAAGCCGAAGATTTGCTAAAGCTATATTGGGGTCTGGACAATCGAAATACCAATGCGTGTGGACATTGTAGAGGTGAATATCTTCACAATTGTAACGCCGATCCTGGATAAGGTGGGCACATGGCAACCCCATCTAAGTGGTAAAAGCCTTAGTGCATTGAGGTAAAGGAAGTGGACGCTGAAATTGCGCAAGGATCTTCCGCAAGGCAAACGGGGTGACATGACCAATTAATTCAGCGAAAATTGGAATGTTGAGGTCATGTGGAAGTCGCAATCGTGCCAGAGCTAAATCTGCAGCATGCTCAGCATGCTAGTTGCCTAGCATAAGTGCTATCTTGCCTAAAACTGTTCTCAAATCGCCAGTGAACACCTGCAGATACTGCTTTGAAGTTGAGTGGGCTCCTTCGACTCAAGATATTGCCCGGTTTCTGAAATGAAGATGCAAATCCACCCAGTGCTTAACCATATTCCATTTAAAGTCAAGCCAGGTATCCTTAATATACCAAACGAGGTCTGCATACTCTGTATGATACTCCTCAAAGAGTGTATCCCACCGATTCGTATATTCGAGACGGGTTGGCGCTGCAATAACACTAGCCCACGCCCTTATGAACTTAACCTTGCCTTCTTCCTCTTTAAAAGCCTTTGCTGCTTTTGCTTGAACATTCTTCTGTACATGCCACTCGCAGAGAATCCAAAATGTGCCTGGAAATGTCACCTGTACAACTGTAATCAAGGCTAATTCACGGTCGGTAACAATGGAGGTAGGAAAAGCAAAACCGGACTCATTCAACATAGTTCAGAAAACCTCCATTGCCCAGACGTATTCTGCCTCTTTCTCTTCTGCAAGGAAAACAAAAGCGACATTAAAAGTTGTAGAGAGATTGATAACCCCCACGATATTTAGAAGAGGCATTTTAAAGCGATTTGTCTTGTACGTGCAATCCATTAAGAGAACTTCGGGATATAATTTCAATATAGTAAGAGACTGAGGATGCGCAAAGAAAAGGTAAGTAATGTTCCCAACATCATTTGTTTTGAGCTGGTGGTAATAGTTTGACTGCTCGAGCTCATAAACAAGGGCTTGAATTGATGTCCGACCTGCTAGATTCATCTGACGAATTTGCTGGCAGGTATTGTATATGT
Organism: Nothomitra cinnamomea; assembly: GCA_022345685.2. Taxonomy (NCBI): domain Eukaryota; kingdom Fungi; phylum Ascomycota; class Geoglossomycetes; genus Nothomitra; species Nothomitra cinnamomea. The sequence goes on along the minus strand of JAJDMX020000209.1, from coordinate 69,492 downwards.
CCGATGTGATGATGCTTAAGTCTGGATTTGCTTGCCGAAGTGTCGGCATAATCTGACAAGGTTCAGATCTGGATTGAGATAGTTGAGCGATTTGCTCAAGGTGTATCGGCACATCGAGTTGACGAAGACTTGGATGAGCACTTCAAGTAGTAGAAGGAGGGTGGTTATGTCCTAGTTCTGGTACAGATAGTACCCATTGACCAAGCTCATTCAGCTCTCCGACTGCAGAGAAAAGACAGTCAATACAGCAGGAAGCAGTAAAGCGGACTCGATTCTCAGGGGTTAAGTCTCTTGCTCGGTACTTTCCACCACGGTCGCATTTCAACCAGATCTTATGAATCTCGCCTTTTTTGTTCTTCTTTGGTCGCAAAGTTGTAACTGCGAAGCCATGTTGTGCTGTGTAGTCTTGAACACTACGTTTGAGGATTCCCTCGGTGTCAAAGATCTCATCAGGTGGAGGCGTCAGCAGCATTTTGGTTTACTTGTGATGTATGTAGAAGATGTGTATAGAAGAAAGAACGAAAGAAGTGGGCGATGGGCTAGACTGTAATTTTTAAAGAAGCGGTGAGCATTCGGAATACGAGACACAGTATGTGGGGTATAGGGTGTGGCCGCATTAATCGGCAAGGTGTGGCCATAGTATCTGGTAGGGTGTGGCCGTACTAAAAGGGGGTGTCGCTGTACTGGCTCCCCAGACAATCTAGTCGGAAAATGCCATCGACACTACCTTCTCGGAGGTCTCCCCAAGGTTTCTACTCATTAACCGGACAGTCCTACTGGCACATTGACAGGTGACTAGTGTGTTTAGCTAGGGTGTGTCGTTAGAAAAAAGTTGGGTGTGGCGTTAGCAACCGAAAAGGTGTGGCCCTAGTGTTTTGGGGTGTGACAATAGCAGCCCCCTTTCAGAACCAACGTTGGGCAAGTTAAACAGCTGAGGCGGCATTCTAGCATGCGTGTTGGTAGCCTGCGAACTTGGTGTTGTGTATGGTGGCCGTGCAGAAGCACTTGTGGCTGTGCCAGCACCCTTTGCGAATAGGATGGTTTTCGGATAGGATAGTCTAGGCAGTTGTGAAACTATTTACACTCGAGCCATCCGGATTCTTGGCCTAAGCCAGTATATTACATAACTCAGACTAAGAGGACAACATGTGATGGACACCGCCTACTGTATCCACCACTATACATTCATTTTCGCCTTCAATCCTACCTCTACGATACGCACCGCTCCATGACCCATCCGCTCAGAACAATGCACAGAGCCGCTCTGCCTCCCACAGTATGCGGGAGGCGGGATATTGTTCTTAACCCACACTAAAGCTGTGCAAGACAAATACAAGCCAGCTTTGAAGCTCGATTCTAAAGCAATAAAACCAAAGCAGATGGAAAACACTAATAAATTGCACCCATGTGATATGTAGAGGCGCCATTTCAACACCACACATTACCGGAGACAAAGGAAGAGGGAATAGTTGCCACGAGAAATCTATAGCTAGTTAACACTCCCTGGACGAACCAGTGGAATAACACAATAGTTTCTGTTAACTAACACGCAACTGTCCGAACAACACAACTGCGAGCTATTAAAGCGACCTCGCATTACATGTCCACCGACCCAGCATCCTCTCAATGCACACACTCGACTACCTGGCTTTCATCCTATTGAATACTACCATACCTCTCCTCTACAGTATACAAACAAATGACCGACAAAATGATGCCATTACCGCAACAGTTCCCCTGTCGTTATCCCGGCTGTCCAGAGACGCGGCCTAGCCAAGATAATATCTGGACACATGAAAACGGTGCACATTTATACCTGTGGCCGTGTGCGTGGGGACTATGCCCGCAAGGACCGTTTGACACCTTTGAGGCGATGAAGGCGCACTACCAAGTCATGCATGGGCATCTAATTGCATGTGATTTCCCAGGGTGCCAATGGCGAGGGGAACAGGAAGAAGATGTCGAGCAACACATGTACTTTGGGCATCGATGGCTGTGGGAGTGTAACTGGCAGGGGTGCGGCGAATATGGGTTTGAGACCTTAGCGAAGCTGAGGGATCATATTCGGGATAAGCATGAGCATCAATTTGCGTGCAATTTCCCTGGCTGCATTGAGATGCAGTATAAGACACTAGATATCCAGCAGCATGAATTCGCAGCGCATCTATTTCAGTGGCAATGCCACTGGCCGGGATGTCCCGAAGGTCCGTTTGAGAGCTTGGTAATGGCTAGGGCACATATGCAGGAAACCCATCAACTCTGTCCCCGCGGGAACGCTTGCTGGTGCCAAGGGGAGGATAGGTGGAGTAGTAGGTGGCCACAAGTTTTTACCCCACAGCCATAGGCGAATGAGATGCCGGTTTGGGGAGCAGTTTTTGCGGCCTAGTTACTTGGGGGCAGTCCAATATGACTGCCCGCAACGTGCCACCTGTTAAAGACCCACCTTAGACTCTGCCACGCCTGTAGTAAGTAAACTGAAGAACCTTGTGCTCCTAACTATTAGGATAGAAGGCTTTTAAAGACAATTAAAACTAGAAGGCCCTGACCTACGAACATGCTCGCCCCTTTGACCTCATCATTGGTGACAGTTACAAGTGTTTTTAGGCGTGCGTATGCCATAACAGTAGGACCACCAACGTTGACTTTAGGCAGTCCGACACTAACATTTTCACCCACTGCCATACCACTACCCAGGGATTTGTGTATCAGCCTTTCTCACCCACCCTAGCCCAAGCATCGACAATTCACACTCTCCACCCATTCGCTGCCCCTCCTCCCGTCCGCGTCTCGAGTTACCACATGGAGCTAGTTTTATAAGTGTTCTTCACTCACTATCAGTGTTTTCCATACAGATTCAAGCTTAAAAGGCTCGCTGTTTCCGTTCGGTACGCTAGGCAATCAGGCAATCAACAATCCGCCCAGCACTAACCAGCCTAGGTATTCTATTCAGCTTACACATCTCCCTCGGAGAATTCCGCCAGTCCCCCACATTCACCTCTCCCTTCGGCCTCACCTACACACCTCGCCACGAGAAATCAATAACAGTCAAAACTTTACGAAAACAGTCACCTAACTTAACCCCAATCAAGATAACACCAAACGCTAAAAAAATATCCTAAACCCCCCCTACAGTTGCCTCTTCCCCGGATGCGAACAAGCTTTCAGCGGCCAAACCGACGTCAAGACCCACGAGATGGGGCATACGATGGACAGTGGAAGTGCACGTTTCCTGGCTGCAAGCAGGCCGGGAAGGAGTTTCGGTATGTGAGGGAGTTGGCGCTGCATCAGTTTATGGAGCATCGGAAGCCTGAGCCGAGTGCCTAGACAGAGATTGTGGATTAGTGGGTGGAAAGGGAAGTTCGTGGGTGAGCGGGAGGGATGGGGCGCAATGGAATGGGTTTTTTTTTGGGGGGGGGGGGAGGCCGAGGGTGAGTTTTGTGGAGTGTGTGTGGTGCCAGTGGTGATGATTGAAGACCGGGTATTGTGATGCAGCGGGGAAGGTTATTGAAGGCCGTGAAGAACCCAGCATAATTTTTGTGCGCTGGGATAACTTTGCACAAATTTTTACAAGCTGGTAGGCACGTGACTTGCATAACATGTAAACTTTCTAACTAGATTAGACCCTTACTGAGCGGTTTTTATAGATGACGCCGCAGGAAATCAGCGGTACTTAGCTAGCCTGCGTATCTTTATTGTTTGTTGCGTCGCCTTGAATGGGTTAGACCCCTGGGATTTTTCGTGGGCACTGGAAGTTGAAGTGCGATGTAACATATTCCGTACAGGTGACGTACAGACATAAAATTAATGTTCCGCACCAAAATTGCAAGTCGAGGATCGATTTTGCTGTATAGGCGATGGCCATTCCATATCTGCGCTTCTAAATAAAACTTCCTAGAATAATTTGAGTCGGAAATAGCTATCGTGGAAGCTAATTTTTAATTTAATTAAGCGCTCATATGGAGTGTCGCAGCCGAAAAATTAATTGAAAAACAGCTACTTTTACCGATTTTCAAGCACGAAAGGCATGTAAAAAGCATCAACTTTCAAGCATCAAACGCTAGAAAAATTTGCTCCACGCATGCGCAAGCGCTGGTTCATTCTCCTGTTAGAGTCATTCTATGCTCTGCTCAAAGGGAGTATCTATAGACTCGAATAGCTGCTCTCTGGAGTGCGCAATTAGGTGTTTCTCGCCTGTTTTGATGGGGAAAATTAACTTTATATCTTTGCGCCACTTGTATCTTTGTCACCCCCACACTTAGCATCAACTAGAAAAAGCTCGAAATCAACTAAATCCGGCCACGAGAGGCAGCAGCTTCCCGCACTCCCGCATTTGACACACCTAGCCTATTTCAAGGAATTTTCAATTCGAAAACAGATGATTTATTCGAATGCCTTGCACGGAGTACTACATTGGCTACGAAGCCACCAATGGGATAGATACACGATCTCTGCAGCTGGATTTCCGGGCGACCGCCAGTGTGGGTTGTCCGGCGATCGAGAGAGCTGGGCCGACCTCCCCCTTGATTGAAATACGAAGGCCCTGCCCTACCTTCTCAACTTCAGTTGTTTGAATCTGAATATCGGTTTTTGGGAATTACGATATACAATTACTGCGACCATATTTTGATACGATTTTCCGACAATATCCACAGGCGCCATGCCGGGGAGGAGAACCCGAGATCCTCTTCCGTTGGTATGGGGTGGAGTAGACCGCGATCGATTCGCTCAGACGGTTGCCCTTCTCCGGTCTATCACCGAGACTCCCTCACAGCCAACGCAAAACGATATCGAAGAATTCGCTGCGAAGAACCCAGATCTCTTGTCCGGCTGGGTCCTATCCATTGAGCAAGAAAGAGATCTGGCGTCGTCTCTCGCCTTTGTAACGGCGTCGACTGACGACTCGCAAAGAGTCACCGCTCTGTACGTCAAGGAAAGCGAAGCCGGAGCCTCTTTAACAATTACATTCGCTGTCAACATGGGTAACCTTAGGTTTATAGCGGATGGGCTGGAAGGCATCGTCAGGGTCTTAATGGACGTGGCCAAAGGAGGCATATCCCCTCTACGAGACCCACGCAGGCTCGCTCTCTGAGGCCGCTAACGTTCAATTTAACCAAGTAGGAGTCAACAGCGCCGAAGACACAGACCCGGCTACGCTTCTCCTCCAAGAGATTATCAACCTAAATCACAGGCGCATCTACTCCCGCCTAAAGTCGACCCATGCCCTCCGCAACTGGAAAACAATCGGCGGGGGATCCCCGTTCATTCCCCGCCTCACCACCGCCCTATCCGGAATCAAACCTTCCATGCTCCCCGCCACTATATCCGAATCCTCTCTCACAACCCTCCAAACCCAAACCCTTAAGCTTAAAGAAATCTTCACCACAATCGAAGCCCAACCCACCCACGAATCCAACAGTGCGATATCAAAAGCCCTCCTCCTCTCCCTCGCCCGCCTCGCCTCTGAAATCCACTCCCAACAATCCCTCCCAACCCTCCTATCTTGCATCCCAAACCTCGACCCCTCTGACTGTCTCAGCTTCCCGAAAAAGGTAAAAAAACTCGGCCGCTACGCCTCCATGGCCACCTTCCTCGTCAACTTCGCACGGAAATTCCCCTCGCTCCTCCGGAAAATTGAAATCAAGACAATCCCCCCTACCCCTTCTACACACCTGGCATACACAGACGAGTCCGTTTCGACGATCATCGACGCCCTGTTCCCTAACAAACACCTATATGAAAGAAAAACCATGAAAACATCCGTCTACCACGCGGCCAAAAAACCCCCCGCCCAAGTAGATACCGCCCTCCGTAAGCTGCTAGGGAAAGACTGCTGCGCCCACGCCGAAATCCAACTACTCTTCCATCACTCCGCCACTACTGATCCATTTACTGCAACAAAACGACCGCGTGTCATCTGCTCGAGTAAATCCGCGTGCTATCTCTGTAACCTCTTTCTCCAGCTCGATGGGAGATTTTTCACCCCTAGAACGCATGGGAGGTTGTATACACAGTGGACGATCCCGGAGAGGGGGGAGGATGGGGATCCGTTCCCGCAGGAGATGGCTAGGATGATGGCGGGGGTGGTAGAGAGGATGCAGGGTGCGCTTGTGGGGGTGGTGGAGGAGGTGATTGCAGGGAGGGGGGGGAGTAGGGGGGGGAACCCGGATGAAAGTGTGCCACCAAGTGTGCTTAGCTTGTCGAGTGTGGATGCTTTGGTAGGTGGTGGGAGGGGAGGCAGGTCAGCTAAGAGGATGAGAGTGTGCCGCCGAGTGTGCTCAGTTTGTCGAGCGTGGATACTTTGTTGTAGGCGGTGGCAGGGGAGGCGGGTCGGTTGAGACTAATAGAGGGGAAGAGTGTGGTAGGTAAGGATGTTGGGCTGGGGGTTGCGGGGCCCTACTTATGGGCAGTCAAATACCACTGCTCGCAACTTACCGCTGGTTAACGACCTACATTAGACTTCGCCACGCCTGCAGTAGGTAAACTGGAGGACCTTATGCTCCTATTAGGATAGGAAACTTTTAGGGACAATGGAAACTGAAAGGCCTTGACCTTTGCGCTTCTTTGATCTCATCCAGTATGCGAAATGGGCCGGGCCGACTGGCATTGACCATGGCACGCGCCGGTCTGGACCATCAGCCCAATGGCCCGGCGTGGCCTGTTTCAACCAGGCCGGCAAGCAGCATGGCCGGGCGCCCGCCTGACGGCCTACGGGCGGCCAAGGCTAGCATTGCGTATGGTACCTATTGGCTCATAAAAGGCGATTTTCGACTCATTGCCTAGCACAAAGATTACTATTTTTGGTAGTATGTCGGCCCGTGCACGGCCCGTCAGGCAGCCCAGGCTGGCCCAGGCATGTTACTGGCCGGCCCGAGCCCGCCTAGGCAGTGAGAAGCATGGCCGGGCCTGGCCTATCAGGCCAGGCCAGACCGGCGCCCGAATTGGCTAGGCCCGCTTCGCACACTGATCTCATCATTCGCGGCTGCCGCAAGTGTTTTTAAGCGTATGCATGATATAGACAACAGTGGGACTACCGACGTTGGCCTTAGGCAGTCCGACGCTAACATTTTCAGCCGCAGCCATACCACAACACCGGGGGTTCGTGTATCAACCTATGTCTCTTGTCCTGGGCTGAATGGACGTCGAGACCCACGAGATGGAGGCAAACGACGGACAGTGGAAGTTCACATTTCCTAGATTAAGCAGACGGAGAAGAAGTTTCGCTATGTTAGGGAGTTGGTGTTGCATCAGTTTACAGAGCGTCGGAAACCTGAGCTGAATGCTTGTTAGGTGGAGGGTAGGGGGCGAGGCTGCGGATGAAGAGGGCGGCAGGGTTAGGACGGTAGGTTTTGGGGTGGGATATTCTAGTGGAGAGGCTGGGACTAGCTCTGCGGGCATGTATGAGGTGGTGGCGATTGACGATAGAACACATAGAATGAGGGGGATGAGGTCATGGAATGAGAGGGGCTCTGCATAATTCCAGCGTGATGGGATAACTTACCCAAAATCTCCAAATCTGGCATACACGTGACATGTAGATTTTCTGAATGGGTTAGATATTAGTCTATTTTATAAATGGTACTGTGGGAAATAATCAGTCGCTTGCATGTCTACTATATAATTTGCCCGTTTATCTTGGTTGTACCGTCTTGAACGGAGTGGATTCCCCTGCTTATGGAGGAGGCATAGGGAGATCATTAGCTCGATTAGAAAAGCTCGCTTGGCCAACCACTCGAAATAACTAGTCTTACTGAGTACAGGGAATCGAATCAAAGCAATTCCAATGCGCCTTTCCTTTCAATCGACGAATCCTAAAATACATTACCCGTCCATCATGCGATGGGGTCCGAATCCGGGAGTCGCAAGCATCGCCTCCCCGCCGTGCCGCTTACCTGCATTTCACACACCTTTTTGATCGAATTCCAATTGGAAAATTGACCTCGGGAAATGGCGCTGACTGAGCTTTACCCGTCTGTCATGTACAACCCCAGATGCGGGATATTCCAATGAGAGAGATACGCGAAAAGACTGCGGGTTTCGGCGCATTTTGACTGCGACTGGAGGTGCAGCACTAATTAGAGGCAAACACTATGATTATATATCGGCTCTCTTTTCCCCGCTTTTTAGCCTCGTTTCCTCGGAATGCGATTTAATCTTTCTCCGCGATTGATTAATTGATAACTTTTGCCTGTTCGATATCTGGCGGTGCTGAAGATTCGATAACGGCGATGGGGAAGCAAAGAAATCGACAGCCCTCGATATGGGGCGCCCAGGGCCCCGACGGGTTTGCCCAGCTCGTAGCCTTGCTACAGGCTATTAACGAGACGCCTTCGGCGGACAAATCAAACGACCTGCAGGAATTCGCATCCCGCCACGCACACCTCCAAGGAAATCGATCACTTACCTTTGAGGAAGAGAATGACCTCGTAAAGAATTTGGCGTTTGTGACAGCCATTACGGACGATCCGAATAGGGTTACAGCGTTATATGTCGGAGAGAATAAGCACAGCACCTCCTTAACTGTCACGCTTGCGGTAAACCATGGAGATCTGAGGATTGTCGAGGATGGGTTGAAGCGGATTGTAAAGATTATGATGGATGTGGCGAAAGGGGGTAAGTAAAGATGTGTCTCTTCTCCAACCTTGTTGAGCGTGGCTTCCTATAAGCAATACCTAGACTAACTTTCCTTAATCCTGGTAGGTGCCGAAACAGCTCCAAGTCCGGATACAACCGAGCAGCTCTTGCGGGAGGTCATCTCGCTCAATCGCGGCCGTATCTACTCCCGTCTTCGATCTAAACACGCCCCCAAAAGCCGCCGAACAAAGGGGAAGACGCCCATTATGCCTCGTCTTGGTGGTGGCATATCGAGAGCCAAGCCTGCCATGGCTCCCGCCAGCGTTTCGAAGCAAGAGCTCGAGTCGATACAATTCCACGTCAAAGAACTAGCCACAATCACTGCCAAGCTTGAGGCCCAACCCGAACAAGTCTCCAAATCCGAACGCGCAACAGACCTCCAAATTTCCCTCGTAAAATCCGCCTACCGCCTCAGCAAACAGCAAAATCTCGCCCCGCTCCTCCAATGCTCACCAGGTCTAGACCCAAGAGAACAAACCGCCTTCCTAAAAGCTGTAGCAAAACTCGGACGCTACTACACCGTCACCAAATCCCTCCTCACCACCGCACAAACCCACGCACCCCTCAAAAATATATTAATCAAAACCCTCCCCCAACCACCCATACCCACCCCGCCCTCCTCACCCCAAACTGAAATCCAACCTCAACCCCCCTCCATATCCACAATCATCGACCGCCTCTTCCCCACCCTCCCTCCGGCCCAAAAACAAACCTACAAGCTAACCGCCTCCACCTTCGCCCGCAAAACTTCCTCTGCCGAAACGAACCCCGATGCTCTCCTCCGCAACGCCCTCTCCTCTGCTCCTTGCGTCCACGCAGAGATCCAACTCTTCTACAACCACCTCCTAAACCCGCCTCCTGACACACGACCACCACGCGTGATCGTGGCGAGTAAGAAGGCGTGTTATCTCTGCGATATGTTTCTGCGGCTTGATGGACGGTTTTTTACACCCAGGACGCATGGGAGATGTTATGGGAAGTGGACGCTTGTGGAGAGGTTGGAGAATGGGAATGTGATTCCCAGAGCAGTGGCGAGGACGGTGGCGGGGGTGGTGGAGGGGATGAGGGAAGTTTTGGTTGGGGATGTAGAGAAGGTGTTGAGGGATGGGAGGAGACCTGTGGTGGATTATCCGGATGAGAGTGCGACGCCGTCAGTGGTTGGAGGGTCTGGAGCGGCTTCGGTCGTGACGCTGAGAGGGAGTGGGTCGGTCGAGACGATTAGAGTGGAGGGGGTAGGGAGTGGAGCTGGGGTGGGTGATGTGTCGGAAGGTGGTACGGGGAATACGCTGGTGAGAACTGATACGCAGAAGTCCACGAATACGACGACGACGGCGTATGTGCCGACCGACGGTGAGAGTGATAGGCGAGCGTCGTCGTCTTCTCAATCTACGATTGGATCTCCTCAGAGCCCTTCGTTCAAAGAGAGAGTGCGCATCTTTGACGATAAACAGAAAGAGGCGCAAGCTCCCGTTGCGGATTCGAAACCAGTCACGACTAAGGGCATAAGATCACTCGGTGAATCAAAGGCGGTAGATGATCCGTCGAGCTTAGCTTTGGAAGCAGGTAAAGGTGGTGGGGTGGAGGAGGGTGACGAGGATGGGGCGGGTTTTGGAAGCGATAAGGAGGCCAATTTGACCTTGACGCCGATCATAATAAGACAGGGGTGTGCGGTTGGAGGCAATATGGAGAAAGACTCGGGGGATACGGTAGAGGCGCACACCGGGTTGGACAGTGAGAGTGAGGGAAGGCCGAGAGCGTCGTCACAGGTCATAGTTCAGTCTTCCCCTCCCCTCGTGGAACCTATTGGCGAGGATGGAAAACAACCAAGCAGTCACGTGATAGGAGACAGAAGTGAAGTAGTCACACAAACGGAATCATCGCAATCCCACGTGGACACTGCGGCAGATTCAATAGATCCACCAGCTTCCTATTCACACAGACCTAGCTCAGCGACCACCCAGCCTATACCTTTCACCGACGCTGCCTCAGCGCTGACGTCAGAGGAAGAAGAGCAACTCAGACCTCCATCATCTCTATCTCCACCATCAACAGAGATCGGCACCACCGAGCGGACTCCAACGCGACCTATTACCCACAGGCAACCCACCACTCTCCTCCTCACCAGCGAACTCGGACCGTCCGCAACACCCATCCAAATAATCAGCGCGATGGCGAACCCCAACCGACCCACCAACCCCAGCGCCATATGGAACTTCAACAACAGCATCACAACCCAGCGATCCACCAGTACTGCACAACCCTCTCGCCGATCCAATCTTCACAACGCAAGCCGTACTTCAAGCTCGCAGTCCGCCAGCAACACCCAGCAGCCTTCGTTACAGATTCCTCAACGGCCACCCCCCCTACAAATGCCCATCGCGCCACAAAACCCCTTCACTTCATCAAAAAGCCTCTCATCCGTCAACCCAACCACAGAGTCATCCTCCCACTCAGCCTCCCAACTATCCAGTCAGCGCCTTGCCCAGCCACAGCCACAACCCCCATCCACCTCCCGCTCGGGCTCGACGACTTCCCGCTCGACCTCCCAACCCTCCACCACACACCAACAACAGCTCCCCAAGCGATCCCCACCACTTCAACCCCAGCAACCCTCCCAAATGCCCCGAATGCCCACCCAGCCATCCACCCAGTTTTCCCGGCGAGGATCAGTATCCTCCATCAGCCCCTCGGAATCTGCCTCCCACTCAGGCTCGTCCCACGCACCCTCTCAGCGAGGTGGACAGCAAACCCCACCGCAAACCCCCCAGCCTGCAGGTGGAATGCAACTACCTATATCACAGAGAAGCCACCGCACTCAGCCCTCCCACCAGCCTAACCAAACTATCCCCACCACCCAAGACCCAGTCGTCCCACCCATCCCGCTCGTCCCGCAGACCCTCAAGAAGGGAGAATCAATCCTCCGTGCCCTCTCACCATTAAACCCCCGAATCAAAATCTACGCCGCTAAACTCCACTTAACCCTCGAAGCCGACCCGCCCACGAACCCGGACCTAGCAGGGCAGGTGTGTTGGGCGCAAGTACGGTGGTTGGGGAAGGGGGAGGAGGGGCCGGGGAAAGTGCATAGGGTTAAGGACTTGAAGGCTGGGAGCGAAGGGGAGAAGGTGGTGGATTGGAAGGGACATGTTTTGGAGAGAAGAGGGGAGAGGTTTGGTGTGGGTTTTTTTTGGAAGGAGGGGGGTCAACTGGGGCAGGGGGAAGGGGAGCCGAGAGTGGGGGAACCGAGGGTGAGTTGGGGGCTCTGAGGGCGGATAGTGTGCGAAATCTAGGAGGAGGGAGGGGAATTGGTGTTTGCTTGTTCGTTCGTTTGTTGTTGCTTGTTTGCTTCGGTTATGTCCCGAGCGAGGCTGAACTGGGAAGTATCCCCCTTCTTGCTCCTAGCTTAGTCAGGTATTTATCCTACACGTTAACTGCCAGGATCCGAATCCGCTGTTCGGCCCTGCTGGTTAACTATGAGAAACGTGTGTGCGGAATGGTAGTTAGGAAGACTATCTTCAGCTAGCTGTTGCAATGGACAAAGTATACATGAACTTTTTTTTCTTGCTTCATTCATTACTCTCGACCCCAATCACCAAGCTCTAGTTAATCTATCGTAAGGAGCGACTTTTGTGTTTCCGCGAACGCAACCCCCCATCCCAAAAACTGATAATACATGGGATAAAGTACAACAAAGTACGATCTGCAAGAGCAGTCCGCTTCACTCCTCCCAGCCCCCAATCATCGACCGTCGTTACGCACCGAATATTACCCCTCCGATTCGTGTAAAACTCCGACCGCGTAGTCATTCATACAATCGTAGCCCCCTCCGTTCCCAGCTCCCCACCCCCGCCAGCCAACCCGACGCATCGCAGCCTCGTTCCCTCAGACCCAACCTCCTCCAGGAATCCGCCCCGCCGTTCCATCAACTCATAGTGTAGAGTACCTCGCCCGCGCCCCCCTAACATCTTCAATCCAACCAATCATCATGCCTAACCCTACAATGCGCCTTCAAATCCTCCTTCGTCATAAACGCCTGTCCCCTCTTCCCGCCACACCCAGGGAAAATACACGTCCACTTCCAATTATGACTCAACCTTTCGTGCGCCGCCAATCCCTCCGGAGTCTTGAACCTCAGTGCCCGACACCCCGGGAACACGCAATGGAATGATACTGGACTTGTTGGGCGGCGAGGCTTCCGCGTGAAGAGGGAGGCGAGTTGCATTTTTGTTGTTTGGTGGGGTGGGGAGGGGGGAGGCGGGAATGGGGTCGCGGGGTTGAGGTGGGAGTGGGCGCGGAGGTTGGTGTGGGAGCGGTAGGCGCGGGGGAGGAGGTAGGGCGCGACGTGGGGGTTTAGGGGGCGGACGCCGGCGCGGTATTGGTTCGGGGTGGTGGGGCGGAGGGGAATGGGGGCGGAGAAGGGGTTCGTGAGGAGGTGGAGGGTTGAGTTTGTTGGTGTGGGTTGTTGTTGGGCTGGGTGGGGGAGGGGGAGGGGCGCGGAGTGTGGGTTATGGAGGAGGTAAGTTGTTGAGTGGATGGAGGTTGAGACTGAGGAGGAGATGGAGGAGGTGTGGTGGTGTCGGATGTGGGCGCGGGGGGGTTGCTTGTGGGAGTCCGTTTTTGCTGGTTGTGGAGGGGGTGGTATTGTGGCGGTGAGGGTGGATGGTTGGTGTAGGTTGGTGGTTGAGCGAGTGGTTTGTTTGAGGTAGGAGATGGTTGAGCGAGCGTTTGCTGTTGAAATGAATGGATGGAAGAAAGAGGCCGTTGGTACACGTTTTTTTGATTGGTTTTTTTCGTTTTGTAAGATGATGGATTGAGGGAAATGAGATGCGGGGAGGGAGGGAGATGGTGTTTATCTAGCAAGATAGAGGCAACTCTGCGTAACAATCGGATGGGCATTAATCTAGTTCAATTCATATATTTTTCCGGAAAGGAAACAAATTTGAGTTTACAGCCCGCCAATCCGAGATCTAGACGCGGTGGGGTTAGTAGGTGCAAATTGATTCGGTCGTATGAGCTGGACACTATTTTTGGTGGTTGTTTAGATGTTGTACCACACCCTCGCGTGTTTTAGGGTTCCGGGGAGGAGGTTTGGGAGGGATCGACGGCTTGGGGTTAGGAGGGTTTAGGTAAGCGATTGGGTTGAAACGCGACTTGGCTATTTCGGGACGAATGACCATTCCCGATTCTGCGCATAGGTTTTGAATGACTCCCTACTTGATCTAACTAGATGCTATTAAGCAGAGTCACCAGATCAGTCCTTTGGGGATAACTCTGCCCACGCACCTACCATAGTTATAGAATACCAAATCAACCCAGTCTATAAAGTCCTAGGACTGCTTTCGACCGACCGTGGTGCTAGTTCGCTGCGATCCGAGGGTACACTAGTGTTGCCTAGCCAGTCGGGTGGCCTCGGGCCCCGGCAAACACAAAACGAGGTCGGCGATCTTATAAGAGCCGCCTCGGCCCGGATGTGGTAGATCCCATTGGCCCTGCCGAGAGTTATATATGGGCACAACGTGCCAATCGCGTTGTTGCCTACTCGTTTAATAGATTAAGTATCCACAGTATTTTCGTAGAGAGAGCCAGCGTATTGGATAGAGAATCGCATATTTTCGCAGTTGGTTAAATTTTATATTGGACGGACACACAGCTGTGAGGGGTCTCGCGTGTTGGTAATCTCGGTTGTGATGCTATCGATTCGATCGATAATGCTCACGATTAGGAGCTAGATTCAGCCCCTGCGTCAAACATTCTAGTCTTGCTGTCAAAACGATGGCGCCTTTCTCCTTACCAAGACCGGAGAATAGAGAACCCTCTGAAACGTCACGAATGTTCCAGAACGACCTGTCCGAAGAAGCGATGGGCCCTGGCATCTGAAACAGGCTATCCCGGGGTCAGTCCGGCTCTGCATCCACCCGGCTTACTGACACCGGGTTTAGGGCAAGTTGAATTCCAAATCATCGGTTGCCAGGCCAGCGGGTTTAAGGAAACCGAGGATTCGGTAGACCGAGTCCGAAGTATCGGATTGCCGTGGTGTATCTATATCTCTTTACATTTCGAAGGATGGTGGAAGGTTATTCTAGACCTTGAGCCCTAAGTTAGGGCTGACACACGTCACATGCGCACCAACATGCGCACAGACACTGCATCAAGGCATTGCGGAAGTGGCGTTGGCTACACGACAGTAACGCATATTATGTACTAAGCGGGTATGTCAAACACGAGTCAGAAGCCCTTTGGTCCATATAGGCCGTGAGGTTTCTTTCAGACCGGTACCTGCACAGTATCCTTAACTAACTACCGGGTTTCGCTAGCCATTTGGTCAGCTACATCATCACTCCATTACCGCCTCATCAAGGCTATTCGGGCTACAAATGGGTAGAAGATGTAGAAGATAAGAGAAAGGCAATCGTTACATCATGCCAATAAGGTGTCTTTCGTGCAGTCTGCCGCGTTTGTTTGACAGTCAAGCTGCTGTTGCCTTCATTGTGGACTGCGATGAGCTTCATACTAACTGCACCACTCGCAGCAATCATCCAAACACCTGCCATCCCGGTGCACACGTTCCCCTAACTAACCTAACAGAAAAGTAGACTCGAATCCTAGTACAAGCGAACACCTAGATAGGGTAACTAGAAGAGGAGAGGCATTCCTAGCTTAACCTCAAAGCCACGAACGAAGCAGACAATAACAACAAACTGACATTCTCTCACTGCCCCTTATCTGCCCTATTTCCCCCACAGCGCACTACTCGTCCCTAGCTCAGCTTCCTCCAGATTCCCCTCCCCCTTCCAAAAGAATCCAACGCTAACCCTCTCCCCTCCATTCTCAAGTACAAGTCTCTTCCAATCCACCTCTGTCTCTCCGTTCTTACCCGCCTGCATCTCCTTCACTCTATACACCTCACCCACAGCCTCCTCTCCTTCCTCCAGCCATCGCAGTTGGACGTAGCAGACTTGTCCTTGAAGTTCTGTGGCGACAGGAGGATCTGCCAAAACGGTGGCGTGTAATTTACCAGTGTGGATTTTTATCACCGGGTGGGAGGGGGGAAGGGCATAGCAGATCGTCTCTCCCTTCTTTAAGATCTGCGGCACTAATGCCGGTTGAGACGCCAGTCGTGGCTGTGGCTGAGGGATCTGCTGTTCGCCTCGTTGAGAGCCAGTCGAGCCCAGGTGGGATGCGATTCGAGGACGTGATTGTGATTGTAGTTGCTCTTCTTCCTGTGAAGTGGGCGCTGAAGCTACGTCGGCGGAAGATATAGGCTGGCTGGGCTGGGTGGTCGCTGGACTGGCAACGAGGGAGTGGGAAAGAAGCGGCGGGGGATCCGGTGAATCTATCTCAGTATCCACCATGCATGGCAGCGGTGACTCAGTCCGTGTGACAACACCATCCGCGCTCCCCACGTGACTCTTTGCCCGCTTCCCACTCCCACCAATGAGTCTCACAGATGGTCTACCAACCGGACCCACAGTCGACCCCGACCCAACCGAAGTCCGCGACGACGCCTCCGAACTCGCATCACTCTCATCGCCAGACCTAACATACGTCTCGACTGTATCCCCCGAATCCTTCCTCACAAACCGCGTAACCGTTCTTGGGGGCTCAACCAGTCGTTCCGAGATCCCATTGCTCGCTTGATTCGTCCCCCCTCTATCGTCCCGGGCCGTCAATACCGAGTCCCCATCGCTCCAACCGGACATTGAAACCACTGCCTCGCTCTCGCATGGGTGTCCCACCACGACTTTGATCCCCGCCTCCAGAATCACCTGCACCCGTGACAGCAGCACTTCTTCCATTTTATCGACCACCGCGGCAATCACACCCACATACTCAGTCGGGAGCTGGTGCTTAGAGGGAAGTGTCCACTTCTCGTACAACGCGCCATGCGTCCTGGGAGTGTAAAACCCGCCATGGAAGTGTAGGAAGAGGTTACAGAGGTAGCACGCGGATTTGCTAGATGTGATAACGCGAGGGGGTGGAAAACCCTGAGGGGTAGGGTTAGCGTAGTGATGGAAAAGCAGCTGGATCTCGGCGTGGACGGGGCAGCTTTGGGTTAGGAGGGTGCAGAAGCGGGGGTCGGAAGCACTGAGAGGTCTTTTTTGTGAGGGTTTGCGGGAGAGGAGGGTTGTTGCGGCGGATTCGAGGCGCTCTTTTCGGTGTTCGGGGAGGGCGTGGAAGAGGACATCGAGAGTGTCGGCAATAGTGGGCTGCGGTTGTTTTGGAAGGGGCAATTTAGATGCTGATGGTGGGCGGAGGGGGTTTATTGTGATCTTGGAGAAGATGGGGAGGCGCCTGGCTGCGCGGGCGAGGAAGATGCTGGCGGAGTGGTAGGTGCTGAGTTTGTTGGTGCATTTGAGCAGGGATTCCTTTTTTTCTTCGGATAGATCTGAGGACAAGCCCAAGAGAGCCGTTAAGTCATAGCGAGAGTTGAGCTCATGAGCGCTCTTGACTATCGACATGAGAAGTTCTCGTGCAGTGGCTGATTCATCTGGGTCTTCCGATTTGGCTTTTGTGGAGTCTTGTTGTTCGAGTTGTGTGAAGAGGTCTTGGAGTACGCCGGCGCGGGTTTGGAGCTGTGCAAGGTCCGCTTCGGATACGATATTCGATGTCCTCGCTGGGGTAAGAGAAAGGAGTGCAGAGGCAATACGAGGAATGCCAGGCGGTCCGTGCGTACCAGTGTATGGTCGTCTTTTGGCGTGGACAGATCGCAGTCGTGAATGTATGCAACCTTGGGTGAGGAGGATGATTTCTCGGAGCAGACTTGTAGCAGTGTCAGCCTCAGCAGACCTATCCTTGGATTCTGCAGTCCATATTAGCAAGTTTGCAGTCATTGGCGACGATGGAATGGACTTTACAGACTTCCGTCTGACGCTATCCCCATTAAGATCTCTGCCACCCTCTCAAACCCCTTTTCGATCACATCCAAATCCCCTCTGTTTGCCGCAATGGTCACGGTCAATCCCGTACCCTGTCCATCCTCTTGAACGTACAACGCGGTGATTCTATGCGGATCGTGCTTAACCTTGCTAATGAATGAGAGGTACTCCGTGAGTTTCTGCTCCTCGGCAAGAGTCATCGCTCTCCCACCCTGATGCTCCGGAGTGCGCTCAATATACTCATTGGCATCATTATCCTCACGGCCACCTGGCGTCTTATTCAAGAGGTGTAGAAGAGCGACCGTTTTTGCGAACTTTTCGTGACCCGTCGTGCCCCAAATCGTTTCCTGATTGCCATTTACCACCTCCATGGTCGCACTCAACGCAATTGTTAATTGTCTTTTTAATTTTAAGTTTGGAAAGCGAAAAACGAGGTAATCCGTCGCCAGCAAAGCCGGAAGCGGGGAAAGAGGAGATATAGGTGGAGACATGGTTATTTCCGGTGTCTTGATTCGATGTGTCGTTTGCCAAGCATGTAGTCACCTGGGATCGTAGCTGCATCAGAAATATGCAGTCTTCGTGTGGATAGCCGATGTAGTACAAGGCATTCGAAATAAACTATCGATTTTCCAATTGAAAATCCGTAGGATAGGTGTGTCAAATGCAGGAATGTGAAACAGCGGGAAGTTGCTGCCTCTCGTGACCGAATTTAGTGGATTTTACATCATCGACGAGTCATCGAATTTCGGATTGGGCGGCATGAGGGGAAATTGCATTAAGTAGTTTGATTGGGGTTGATTGATCTGGCGAGGTCCACCTCATCGAATGGCCGTCCAACCATATTCTAGTGCAGAGAACGATCATCATCCATGGAAAGCAACAAGGGAGAGGCCCGACCGAGCGAGGAAACTATTGCTTAAGTAGGGCATGTTCTGTAAGGCCAAAATTACAGCCGCGACCGCAAACCCAAACAAAGCATACAAGGCAGAGCCCTAGTCCCCAATTAATGCATCGAGATAAAATTTGAAAAAATTTTATGGTGTCAGGCCGCTATCGGCAGTTAAGAGTCTGGTCAAAACGCCTACGTTTATATAGTGGCTCTGCACACTGGGTATGCATCCAACACCCATTTTAAGGCATGAATTTGTTTTACTAGAAGGTACGTTAATAATTGATAGGTCGTTTCCACCCCATCAGTCCAAGAATCTCGAAATCTGTAATTTAAGGGTCCAAAAACGAGTTATTTTAAGCATTTTTAGTATTTTCGCCTTAAAATGAATAACGAACGCTGCATCTTGGGTGTTTTAGAATAGGGAATCAAGAGGCATTAAGCAGTCTCTAATGGGAGAACGAGAAGGCGCAGCCGCGCGAACATGAATGATTTCAATAACTCCTGACTGACTGGTTCCTCTCGTAGGGAAATTGTCAATTAGTCGGGGAGACTGGATTGGGTTGATGGGCTATTGGGAGCACTGCGCGGAGTCTAACGGAGCGCCATACTATCTCTATGTAATGATGTTGATTCTCTGGTTGCACCGCGGGGTCCACTAATGCGAATACCTTTCGTAAGAGATTGGGGATATAAACGGGTCATGAATTAGTCAAGCCAGTTACAGTCGATAATTTTGCTTTCCCATAAGACAGTGGACTAGGCACTGAATACAGTCCAAGGGTCTTCCTTGCTACTCTGCACCAGCCAATTGTTTAAAGCCGAATGTTTGATCGGTTGTAGACCTAAGTCGGAAGCCTTGGATGGTGGGGAATGTAGATGTGCGGGTCCATTGGCGAATTGGTACTTTTCGTGAAAAAATATTGAATTTCATGAACAGTATGGATTTTCAAAAAAGCTGGGCTACTAGACTATTGAATAAGAAATTCGTGACAATATAAATTCAAGACATGCCCTGTACGACAATAGTATCCGAATTTGCTTCGTCCTGTACTCTCTTTCTGCCTGCCTTGCATGCTTGTTTCTCCGTGCCCTCCTGCCCAGTTTTGGGTGCTTTCGCCAGTTGCTGGCCCGAAGTGGTGGTTCCAGCCCGTTTACGCCCTTGTCGAGGTGGTGGCTGCGTTGGCCGTGGTTGTTCCAGCTGGCAAGAAGCTGAAGGCAATGGCCTAGGTAGTGTAGGCGATGACGAAGATGCATTGGAGGTATTTAATTGGGGTATAACAGCAACCTGATCTCGCTCGTCTGCTCGTGCAAGATTAAGGCAGGGGAATTCAGTGTTCTGATGGCAGCCGGCAGTGCATTTTATTCCGCTTTTAAAGCAACTGGAATATCTACTCTTGCATTTACCTATAACACAAGAGCAAGGCTCAACAACTCTGGTGCCTGTAGAGGCTTGTACCACTGCAAAATGTATAGAAATAATAGTTTCCACGTTAGCAGACTCAATTTCCTCTTGAAAGGCTTTTGCTATAGTAGGTAAAACTTGAGCTAAATTCCGAATTGAATAGCATCTATCTAGGATGCCATACTTTATCTGTACCTAGTAGTAATTCTCATAAAGTATGTCAATAATAATGCACAAAATTTGATAGTTATCAGTTGTAGAATAATCAGAGTGTAGAATTTTCAGTATTGCAATATTATTTTTCTTGAACTGCTCAATTAAATGTTGTTAGCTATAATATTGAACCATGGTACTCTAATATCAGGGCCAGCCCTAAAGCTAAACTCTTTCAATTGCTAAAACAGTGTGAATAATGTTGAGCCAAATGTTAAGTACAATTATAATGATATCATAAAATTCTTAAAGTTAAAGTAATAGAGATATAAGACTTCACATTACTTTGCACAATGGGATTAATTTTTATTAATAGAACTAATTGTAGAACTAATTGCTACTTTTCCCAAAAGTAGTCTTTTACACATATATAATGAAAACAAGATTATATGTCCTTTGGTATACTAACCACATATGGCTTAATAATATGCTACTGCCAAGCTACAGTCATAGTTCTTACCCCTTATAGCCTTATATTATATCTAAACTCTAACTACATGCTACTGAACTTATCATTCTAAGAAAGTATACATATTAGTAGAAGTTGAACAGATACTTTAAAGTTAAGAGTTTATGTTTGCCTTATTGTTATGGTTGCTAGAATTGCAGGAACTTTGGGATTTACTTAAAAAGGTATTGTTTAATAAATACATGTTGTCTAACTCTGCAGATTTAACTATAATTTCTATGATATAATGAATATAGACTGGAATTTAGTCTTCTCATTAAGGTTGCTAGTTAAACATAATAGTGTATGGTAATAAACTATAGAGAAGAATACTGTAAGGCTGTTAATTTATAAGTAAAGTAATATTAGGAAGAATAATAGCTCAGTCTAACTGCTTAATTTCATTTTTCCAAATACAAAGTTCAGTTTTAATAACACTATTGAACTACTCAACTACTTTTTATATTTGTGGATTTTAAGGCCAGCTATTAATAATTTTAATACTATAGTAATGTAACAATCTGACTTTGATAAGATCTCATCTTCTAGTTTGTCTTAAGTATACAGGTATATGATAAAAGATTCACAGAGTAACTATATAATATTTAAATCAGTTTCTATAAAAATTCAACTTTAATAAAGTCTCATTTCTTAATTTGTCTTGAGTATTTAAGTATACAATAAAAGTTCATAGAGTAATTATGGAATAATTATATTAGTCCTATATACTAAGATAGTAAAACTGTTTTGTTGCAACTGTATTAAATAATATTTTGGGTAATAATTCTTGATATAAAGCTTAATTATTAAACTAACAAGATATTTAATAAAGAGAGAAAGAAAGATACTTTCCCTAAAACTTCAACACAGTATTTATAATTACTTCTTTATTGATCTCTTAGCTACCTACCAATAGACAACTCATACTACTTAGTATATATACCTCTTGGTATGACTTACAACATGACTCATACTGAGCCTAATAATGAAACCTGAGTTATTGTAATTTATAACTCTTTACCTATACTCAAGTTACCTACTATACCTAGCTAATATGTCCTTTAACTGCTAAGTATCTTTTAGCTCCCTTAGTCCTTTATTCATATCAAATAGTTCCAGATTTTGTAGTTCATTGAGCTTACTTATAGTTGATTACTTCCTAATTAAGTTGTTCAGCATTTATGTAGTTAGCTGAGGTTATTGCCTCAATTGGAGCATAAGTGATTTATTAAGTTACTGCAGATTATGCTCTTAGCGTTAAGAGCACAGATTACATAAGCTTTACTTTAACCTTTACTTGCCTCTAGCAAGTATTATCTATTCTTATATTTAGTTTATTTTTGCCAAGCTGTATATGCTGTTCTTAATCCTGTAGAATTATGACCTGATTTAATAGTAAGTAGCATTACTTCTGTATTTATGACATTATTTTGATAAGGCTTAAGATGTTTACAACAGGTAAAGAAGAAGCTTCACAAGAACCTTTTTAAATCTCTTTCTATTATTATATTGCAAGATTTCTAGGATACAGAAACAGTCAATTTACAAAACAAGATAAATTATAACCTCTTAAGTTTCTTTGTATCCTAGCAGAAATAAGGAAGAAAACTTGTTGCAATAATCTTTAATATACAAAATTGTGACAATCTGACTCCGATGAGGTCTTGTCTCCTAATTTGTCTAGGTATTCAGGTATGTAGTGAAGCATTCTTAGGGTGACCGTAGGACAGTTATATTAGTCCCGTATACTGAGATAGCAAAACAGTCCTACTGTAATTATATCAAAAGATATCTTTAAGCTATAATTCTTGGTACAAAGTTTTATTGCTAAACTAATAAAATATTCAGTAAAGAGGAAAGTAAAGATTCTTTCTCTGAGATCCTAATGCTGTATTTATAATTGCCTCTTCACTGATCTCTTAACTACCTACTAACAGATAACTCATACCGTTTGATGTACTTCTTCTTTGAAGTAACTTACACTTAACTTACACCAAATCTAATAATGAAACCTAAGTCATTGTAACTCATAATTCTCTATTTAGACCTGAGCTGCTCACTACACCTGACTGATATGTCTTTCAGCTGCCAAGTGTTCTTCAGCTTTTCTGGTCTTACTTCTATGACCAATAGCTCCACGCTTATGTATAACAATCTGACTCTAATGAGGTCTTGTTTCCAAGTTTGTCTGGGTATTTAGGTACATGATAAGAAGTTCTTAAGATGACTGTGAGGTAGTCATATTGGTCTCATATACTAAAATAGCGAAATAGTTTCACTGCAACTATATCGAAAGATATCTTAGGCGATAATTCTTCATATAAAGCTTTATTACTAAATTAACAAAATACTCAGTAAAGAAGAAAGGAAAGACACTTTCCCTGAGATTCTAATACTGTATTTATAGTTGCCTTTTTGCTAGTCTCTTGGCTACTTACCTGCCAGTAGGTAACTTGTACTGCTTGGTATATTCTTTCCTTGGCGTGACTTGCGCTTGACACACACTAAGTCCAATAATGGAAACTGAGTCACTATGACTCATAACTCTCCATCCATATCTAAGCTGCCTACTTCACCTAACAAATATGTCTTTTAGCTGCCAAGTATCCTTTAGCTCTCCTAGTCCTACTTCTGTAACCAACGGTTCTGTACCCATAAACTGTAGTAGTTCTTATTGGTCAGTCACTTCCTGGCTAAGCCGCTTGGTAGTCATGTAGCTAGCTGAAGTTGTTGCCTTAACTAAGATATAGGTAATTTATTAAGTTGCCACAGATTGTGCTCTCAGCACTAAGAACGCTGATTGCGCAAGCCCCTGCTTTGGCCTTCACTCATTTATGGCAAGTATTGTCCGTCCTTGTATTTGGTTCATCCTTGCTAAGCCATATGTGCTATTCTTAACTCTATGAGTCCACAATCTGGTCCAATAGTACTAATGCTACTCCTGTATCCAAGCGTTCTTGATAAGGCTTAAGATATTTATGACACTGTAGGTTGTTATGATTCTTGTTAGTCAGTCGCTTCCTAGCTAAGCTGCTTAGCAGTGGTGTAGCTAGCTGGGGTTGTGGTCTTGACAGGGGTATAGGTTATTCATTTATTTGATATAGATCACATTCTCAGCGCTAAGAGCACTGATTATGCAAGCCCTACTTTGGCTCCCAACCTTTCCACAATAAGTGCTATTTATCTTAGTATTTGGTTCCTCCTTATCGAGCTATACATGTTGTCCTTGGTTCTATAGAGTTGTAATCTGGTTTAATAGTAATAGCACTACTTCTATGTTCATGGCATTCCTGATGGGATTCAAAATGTTTATAACAAAAATTTACTTATACTTCTTGTCTAACTTATTGCAAAAGTTTATTAAATCAACTTAAATATGCTCTAAAATAGAGAAGGAAACAATAAAGCTTAATGGAGGACAAGAATGATTAAGTTGATTGATAATACAATTTTGATAATAATAAAGAATAAGTTTGAGATAGAAAAATATAGTAAGCAGAAATTACTATTTATACTTCAGACTAAGTACTTCTTCCCTAGAGCTTTAATCTTTGAAAAATACTTGAGAGGTCCCTTAGATTCTCAAAATAGTTTACAAATTTTAGCTCTCTTAGGTCAAGAGCATAGCTACATCAAAAAATGGTCATATTTATAATTAAATGCTTTGTAAAGAAATCTTTATACTTAAGCTATTTATAGCTACTATATGTCAAAGTTGATGATATAATTCTTATATGGATCAAATGCAATAATATAACACTTTCTGAAAGCTGTACTATTCAGAAATCAGTAAAGTGAATTTGTGAATAAGTTATTCAATTTATGAAAAGTGGCAATTTGCCAATGAATCTATATATAAAAACAAAGAAAGTAATTATAATAAAAAAGAAGATAATTGCTTTTAAGGCTAAAAAATGTTATAGTAGACTTATACAAAATCAGTAATACTTCTAACTATATTATATTGAATTTTACTAATAATTGCTCCTATAATACTATTTTAAATAAATTAATATTTGAGTAACAAGATTTAAATTTAGATATCATAATAATATAGATAAAGCTAATATAACTAATACTAATTTTGACTTGAATATATTTCACAAAATATTTGAAAGTACTTTATCAGCAAGAGAAAATGTGGCAAAGCCTTTTAATAATAAAGTATTACACTCTAGAGTAAGGAAGTAATTTTTTGTTTATATTAATAAATTTGTTTTAAATATTTCAATTTTTTGAATTTTGTGCTCAAATTTTGAAACTATGCTATTTAGCCTATTTACAATACTTTAGGTTTTTAGCAGCTTACTAATCACTCAAAAATTAATAATACTGTTAAGTTGAAATATTAATGTAAGACTATTTACTAAGTATATAAATATCATATTTTATACAAACTTGTGAGCAAATATGTTAACTGATTATGCAAGCAGGTATATACTACAACAATACTGCAAATAATAGGGCAAAGGTAGAACTACTTGCCTAAATCTCTTCAGAGTCACTATTTATATTTCTATATGCTTTCTAGTATAACAATACAGGGTTTACATTCTTAGGTAGTTTGATGAAAGGTGCTATATATTATAATGTGAGCTACTATCTAACCTAGTATATAGTAGTACTAGAGAGCATTTAAATGGGCACTCAATTACATTGTATAACAGAGATATTTAAAGAGCTCTATTATTATTACTTTTCAACAATCTTCGAACATTTGTGAGTTTCTATGAATAGCTACTTAAACTATAATTTCAATAAAGTAGCTCTTTAACTTCCATTATATTAAACATAAATATTATAGAAGAAATTAGAAAACTATTTTATTCACAGAATATTGGACATATTAAGGCTTAACTAAATTTGAAAAACATTGAAGTAAACTGTATTAAAGCTATCCAGCCAAGTATATAATCTGAACTCAAAGTTAGAAATTTGGTCAAAATACATTATTGTTCTGAAAACTATTGTGGATGGAGAACTGTACAAGTTTATTCATTAAGTGATTACTTTTCAATAGATATATTGTATTTTGTCAAGTAGTTTAATTACTTTCCAAATAGTATTGCTTTTCAAATGGCCTATACTACTGTACTAGAGAGCTAATAGACTTAACAAGCTGCATACTTGCAAGGTATATACAATATACAAAAGACTTATATCATTGACTCTTAAGTGACAACTTAATATATATGAAACTTGCATTACCAATACAAAGATGTAGTACTTACCTTCAGCACTAATTTGTATATACATTGGTAAGATTATATCTGCTACAGGTATGATCTCTTTTCAGTATCAGTATACTCACCATTCTGAATATCTGGGCTTGATTTTCTGTTGTCAGGGTCAAAACTTACCCCTATAGCATTTTTTGAACATATAGTTATGCGTTATAAGTTCTCACTAAAATTGTGTAGAAAGCACTTTTTAGCACATTTCTCTCAATCACTTTTAATTACACTATAATAATATACTAGCTCAACACACTTCTCTCAGTGCTATAAGTGGGAATCGGTATCATAGAAAGAAACTCAATTCATATCAAAGAAGATTTATTGTTAGGCATACTTTTGCAGGTATTATACTCACTTCTATTGCCAAGACCTTAAAGCTTTCCCAGCACACTATTACATCAACCATTGAACTTGACTCCCTATGAATTAACAGGGCCTCTTAATCTAGATTTAAGAGGTTAGAAGTATACACTGAAGCTGATTATTGACTTTTATTACAACATGTATACTTGCACTTAAAGAATACTTACTAGGAGGTTCAGAAGGCCTGTGGTCTTGATTTTTTCTCTTTTACTATTAAATATAAACTTATTAAGCATGGCATCTCTAATTGACGAGCAAAATATCGCCTATTTCTTATAGAGGTGCATGTAGCTACTTGCCTTGCCTAGTGCTTATAGCATCAATATATAATATATGAAGAATAGGAATTATTCATGTAGAGTAATAAGAGTTTTGTAAAACAAGAGTGGAGCAAGAATCAAGAGTAGTGCTTTTATACTCTGGCTCAAAAATGAAATAAAGAGATGATCCAAACCTATGATTGTGGCAAGAATCTAAGTACTATAGTCTGGGGGTATTTGTGGTATAATGAGAGATTAGATCTATATGTATTAGATTGAGATTTCAAGTCTAAAAAGTATAAGTATTCTACCAACTTCTATTTAGCTATTTTCGATGCTCAGGTACTTTCATTGTATTAGGAATTGAAGGGAAATAAGGCAGAAGCTTATACCTTTATATAGAACAATACTTCTATCCATACTGCTTACAAGGTTTGTAATTAGTTTAGAGATAGTAGAGTTACAATACTAGATTGGCCTCCCTACTCGTCAGATCTTAACCTTATTGAGCATATTTAGGATGTACTCAAAAAGCTTCTTACTAAAATGTACTCAGAACTCTCAACTTCAAAAACTAAAGGGGAGGATAATATAGAGGCAATGGAAAAGGCATTAAAGGTATATTGGGCTGTAATACTCAAAGAACACTTTGATATTCTGTATATAAGTTATTATAAGAGGATTAAGGTCTGTATTATGGCAAAAGGCTGGCATATAAAATATTGAGTACTTCTGAGTAAGTTTCAACAACTTTACCTATTACAATTTATATGCCTAATACTAATAAACAAATGCATCTAGTTAGATTAAAATTTTATTGTAGATCAATAAAGTTATGTGGATTTATATGAGGGGGAGGCATATTGTGGAAAAGTATTATTTTTTAATTAGTGAGAACTTATAAGCTAGTACTGTATAAGTACTTAGTATATTTATGTAGAAAAAAGTATAAATAGACTTATAATCCCTCTTTATAACCATCATCAATTTATCTATTGTTAACTTGCTTACTTTCCCAAGCTAGTAAACTCTTTCTATACCTAAACATATTTGCTGTAGAATCTTATCCTCTATTTACAAAGTCTATTGTATAAGACTTTAAAGCCTTTCTCAACAGTTTAAGCTATAAAAACAAAAAGCAGGTCAATTTTAAAAAGTATGCAGACTTTTGATACTGGCTATAACATCTTAATGAAATACTAACAGAAGACACTACAAATAAATAATTATAATACAAATGCAAGAATCAAGCTCTAAAGAACTTATTCCTCTATAACGGTCAGCTTTTTCGTAAAGTATATGATAACATATTAGCCAAGTATGTTGTTTATATATTTAAAGTTTACAAGTGTATCAAGACCATTTACCTACAACTAGAACATGCAGAAGTCAACAAGATATTTATAGCCCTAAATAAGCTTTATTATAAAATTAATAAGAAAGAGGTTATATGGTTTCTTAAAGATTGTCAAAATTTTCTTCTCAATAGAACTAATTATTCTTATTCTCTCTTGATTCTTATTATTTCTTTTGTTATCATAGAGTGTATTTAGATTGATCTCATTGACTTTTGTAATACCTCTAATAGTAACTATAAGTAGATATTGTATATTAAAGATCACTTCTCCAAGTTTTCATCTCTATTTCTCTTAAAGTCTAAAGAAGTACGAAGGCGCATGTTAAAAGTCTTTGGAATTTTGGTTAGGGTTTACTTGGCTAAATTTTAGTTAAGCCTTTAGTTAAGTATACTCCTCACGATAGTAATTTCTACCTTCTAATGTCTTAACCATCTCAAGGTAATCAACAATACGCTCAATTCAATGCTGAATTCTACTTTGCTCAAGGTTGCTCCATGCCTGAACCTATGCATCAATAGCTTTTTTGCGTATTTTAAGCAGTCTATTTTTAGTTGTAACTCTTTTTAAATGAGCCTAAACTGGCTCAATCATATTAAGGTCTAGAGAGTTTCCGGGCCACAATAGTTATTGCACATTAAAGATGTTATAGATTTCTGCCTGAGCCAGGTATACATGAGCTGGAGCATTATCTTTCTGGACAATTATTTTCAGCCTGTCCTTTACACACTCTTTTGCAAATGAAAGAAATTTCTTCATAAGAATAACTTGACTATATCGATACTAGTCAATGCCTCCGGCTTTAGCATTTCTGACCAGTTTACCAGTTTTCTGAGTAAATTTCCAAATTGGCCCTCTGCTGGCAGGTTGACATTTAAGGTTCATACGTCGTATTGCTATATTAATTTCCCATTGAGCTTTAAGCTCTGGTTCACGTATGGCATTGATAATGTCCAGTTCTCTGTCTGCTACTTGATGCTCTTGTGCTGTTTCTGGAGCCTAAATATGTATTAGACCTTTCTTATCATATGAAAAACAGCTCTAGAACATAAATTCTGAAGCCTTTTTCTACTGGGTCTTAATAACAGTACTATTATACCATTCTTCTTTAGTTTTCCAAACTCTTACTGTATTCCGTCTATGTCCTAACATAATACTAGTCTCATCAGACTATATAACATTTTTCCAGTCTTCCAGTCTCCAGTCTTTATGCTTAAGCATAAATTAAAACCTAGCTTCCTGCATTTCTGCAGTTAAACCTGGCTTCCAAGTTGGCTTTCACTTCCATAATCCATATGAATGCAAGACCTGTAATGCTGATGATTCTGATATACCTACTTTAAAGCTTATTTCTTTTGCTGACATTTCTCTTCCCTCTCTATTTTTACACACTACTTCTAGTACCTTAGATGAGCTTTCCTTAGTAATAATTTTCGGTTGTCTAATGCGAAGTACATTAGTAAAAAACTTATCTTTAAACTCTCTGCTCACTTTAAGGTCATAATCTCGCTCAAAAGCAATTTGTTTAATGCGATAAATTATGGACTTAGATAATTCAGTAATCTTTGTAATTCTACTAACAGAAATACTCTCTTCAAGCAATGCAAAAGCTTGCGTACGAAGAGTTATGAGGGTTATGCAACTGGGCATTTTGGCAATGGCTTTGGTGGGGTCGCTTAACCAGAATTTAGTTAAGAGTCTAAAGACTTTTGACATGCACCTCCGTACAGAAAGTTATAATAAATTTAGGGTAGTGATAATGCGATAGGGCAAAACACTAACACAACAGGGTCTTTTTCGTTCACTCCAGGAAGAGCTTTATTTTTTGATTTTTATATAGATACAAATACAAAGACAAACTTAAACTGAAATTCTAAGCACCACAGGCCTGCCTGCATTGATTTTGGGTCTTGGCGCATCCGTGAGCATCAACTCTTTCGAAGGTGGACAGTTGGTATAGGGTTGAGGTAAGTTAACGAGCTCAGGCAGCCTAATTTGGCCCTGCACTACGTTTTTCCTTTACTGCTGCTGCTGGACGGCCTCTCGTGTCTGCAATAACAGGTTCTAACACTAATGGCTGTGCAATTTCTAGGTCTCTTGGGAGAAAGTGCCAGTGTGGGTACATATCTTGAATCGTAAGAGGTATGTTGTCCCTTAAAAGTAATTGAATTTCGTGTGTGCAAGGCATGCCCATGGAGTTTCGAAATGCTTTGGTGCATGATGGAAGAGGGTCCAGGCTAAAGAGACGATGATGCTGCTCCCATATCTTTCCTAAGGTGTAATGTGATACCTGTCCAAGGAGCTGAGCATAGAGTGGATACCGGATGGTATGGGGCATGTGTGTCTTGTTTGTTGCTACCCCAGTATCATATGCTATATGCTGGTTCGTAAGGAGAAGACTGATATTATCATAGACCATTTTGAGGTCTCCTGTAGAAATCTGAAGATAGGTTTTCACGGTGCTATGTGCACCTTCTACTCGAGAAGTAACTTGATTTCTGAGATGCAAGACATGGTCTATATAGGTTCGAATAATAAACTGCTTCCATAGGGCAATTCATGTGTCCTTGATGTACTGAACTAGTCCAGGTACCAGTCGATCATACTAGTCTTGCAAGGCGTTCTATTGTACTTCGAATATAGCTTTGCTGATAGCATGTACTACTTTGGTCCAGGCCTTTATAAACTCAGCTCTCTGATCCCCATCTTCAAACTCCTGTGCAGCATGTACGAGAACATTTTTCTCTACATGCCATAAACAAAGCAGTCACACTGTAGCTGGGAATACTTGACAGCAAGCATTGATAACTGCAATTTCTCTGTCTGTAACTACTGCTGACATTACCATTTCTGATTCGAAGAGGCCCTGCAGTTGCTTCAATGCCCACACGTAATCCCCTTCTTCCTCTTTAGTTACAAAACAAAACGCAGTATGATAATTCTTGTCTAGACATATAGTGCCCACAATGTTAAGCAAGGGCATCTTAAACTTGTTGGTGCGGTACATGCAATCAAGTAACAAAACATCGGGGTATTTCTTTAAAAGTTCTACGCTCTTAGGATGTGCAAAAAAGATAAGTAACTTGTTCAAGCGTGTCAGTATGATAGTTGTAGCAAAATTCCCCCCCATTTAGTGTAGCAATTAACGCTTCCATAAGGCTACGGCCTGCGAGATTCAGTAGACGAAGCTTGTTTCTTGTGTTGTAGAGATCCTGGGAGAGAAGAACATGGTCAGTAGCTTGTCAGACTGCAGAGAGAATTTTGTGGGGTCTGGTGCTTACGTTTGAGAGAGCTTGAACCTGTGTTTGTACTTCAACAGGCATGCGACATTGAATCGGATGACTATATGTATTGGTGATAGCTTCATGGTTATGATTGGCATTGTGAACTGTGATCATCAAGAGGTTGTTCTTAAAATTAGCACGGACGGACCATGGGCAGTTGATAAGTCTTGTTCCAGTATCTCTTAAATGAGTCGCATTAGATATACCATTTCGGGTCTTATATACACCCCCTCTATCACACTTAAGGTACATGGCCTGGTCCTTAGCATTGTAGCGGCGAATAGCTATTGTACAGCCATTGGATCTTGCATGCAATTGCAAGCCATCGAGTAGTCCTTTCCGACTGGGATATTGCACATGCTCAGGGGGCGGTAAAAGGCTTATGGCTTTGGCGTTAAGTATCTTCACTGGCGTTGTCTTATGGAATTAAAAGTTAATCACGGATATGTATAGAAAGAGAAAGGAGACAGCAGTTGCGACTAGCTGTGAAAATTTTTTCCATGCCTAGGCGCTATATCACGAGCCTATCGTTCTATTGTTTTTACCCTGTCACATTAGTATTTTGCCCTGTCGCATTATCACTAAGTAGGGGATTGGCGTAAGTGTACAACCAGCGTAAGTGTACAAATTCTATCTAATTGCTCTCAAGCATAATATAATCTGAAATTTCACTCTCTTGCTCTAAGACTTCGTCCCCGCTTTCTTCTTCCTCTTCTTCTTCTACTTCCAAGCTAATTTCAATGGATGTAGCTTTCTTTTTGCCCTTTTTCCAGGCTGCTCCAGCTAACATTTCCTCTTCTGCCTTTTGCACTCCTTTTAGGATTTCATCCATACTAACTAGAAATTTTCCTTTTAGAATTACTCTCTTTCCCTTAACAGTTCGCCTCTTCTGAAGAACTTGATCTTTTTCTTCCTTTTTGCGTTGAAGAAGCTGAAGTTGAGTCTCTAGCCACTCAGAGGTTTCAGTAAGCCGAGCGATATACTTTTGCTGCAGACTTGTAAGTGGCTGTTGACTAGTCACTGTGACTCGCAAAATTGCATTAGATATTCTAAGAGATGTGCCTTCAGTTGGGGAGCTGTTAAGTAATGACATGTCTAATAGTCCATCTATAGTCGGTGTTCTAAGCTCGGGGGTCTTCGGTCTTGGGAGTGCTGGCAAGTGACTTAGTGCCTTCTCTGGTGCAAACGGAATTAAGCCAGTTCCTTTCCAAGCTGATAGAATATTCTTCTTGCAGAAGGCTTTCGGTCTTGCCAATCTGTAGAGTTCAATCCATTCCATTTTCTTGATATGCCGAATTCCGGTTCGAGATAACTGGTTAGCGGCAATAGTGAAATGATGCTTAAGTGGCCCGAAAACCGCAACATCCAAAGGCTGTAATAAATGTGAAGTATGAGGAGGCATAACCATTAGTTTAATCTTATTCTCCATGCAATGTGCAATGAAATTTCCAGAAACATGGCTATCATAGCCATTCAAAACTAAGAAACGTTACTTCCCGGCAACTTTTTCCTGAGTCGATGGCTCAAAAATGCAACAAAGCCACTCTAATCTGTGAATATTACTGGTCCAGCCCTTAGAGCTACATCCGAAGTACCAGTCTGAAGGTATATCTTTGGATATCCAGGTCGAGTTAACTCTATCGGCTTTGAATATCATGAATGGCAAAAGCGCAGTCCCGTCAGCGCAGACTACTTCAACCACCGAAACCCACTCCTGCCAACCGGGCTGAACCTTATATCTTGTGCGCATAGTACTATCTACAATAACTCATGTACTCTCTTCCACTTCCAGTCCAAAGCCGATTTCATCCATATTGTAGATGTTCTCAATATCCACTCAACACAAAACTGTCACGTCTCAAAACGCGTCGAACCAGCCTTCCAAAGCTTCTTTTGTAGGATCAACCCAACGAGTTAAGTCAATTTGTACACTCCTAGTATTCTTAAGAGTTGGATGTCGCATTAGAAATCTTTAACCCAGTTGCGTCCAAGAGGAGGATACTGAACAAGTGTCATCGTTGGTGTATTGATTTTCTGGATATGTCAGGCAAGCAGCACTTCTGCCATTTCCTTTAACACCATCTTTCCCGCAGAGTACCCACCTGCTGTGAGATGTGAACACCACTTTCTCAAAACAGTCTCTTCTGCATTGGAAAGAATTTGCTGACTTTCGCGGACCTCTTGTCGCGTTGTTCCATTTTGCAGTTGTTTCATTAGTAATGAGTGATAAACACCAAATGCCTTTGCAGCCTGGCTTGGATTTTTGAATTTTCTGTCTTGTAATGCCTGAACTGCATTTCCCAAGCTTTCCGCTACCTTCCCTGCTGCTTGCTTGCGTTTTCGAGCCATGTTGAAATATCCAGCGTTATTGAAAGAGAGAGAGTTTCGCGTTGCTAATCTGTACACTTACGCCGGTTGTATACTTACACCACTCCCCCACTTACCCTAAACTTATTACAGTGAATTAGATGCTTTAATGTGCCTTGCATTTTACAGTATGATAATATAATAGAGTTCAAGAATATTCTTTATTCATTGTTATTGTACTATGGGATTCAGATCATCAACAGATGACCATAAAATTCACAGACCTAAGATGCAGTTAAGCAATTAAATGGTATTATCAAGACAAAGCTTAGAATCTGAATGAATGAGATGGGATGTTGTGACTAGGCTTTTAAGTTGCTAGACATCACATTACAAATAAACTATTAGCTGCACAATGCATTACCAAATGGATTATCCCCTTACAAGATTATGTTTAGTCGACAATCGCAATGGAAAGATTGAATTCCTGTACATTTATGACACATTACAAAGATTTTGAATGAAGAAGCTAGGAATAACAATGACTTACCAGTAGAGAAAGACTCTTTAAGCCTTGAAAATCTCTATGAACAGCCCAGCAATGATAATAGCAACTCCAAAATTGATCCATATCTTCACTCTCTACATTCAACACCAGTTAACTAGTATATACTAATCGAGAAAGAGATTCAGCAATATGCTGTCAGTGTACACAATACAATGATCCAACAATATGGACAACAGCATCTCATTGAGTATTTTAAGAAGGGGGACATGGTAACTCTGAAGATACCAAGGCCCAACTGAAAAGCTACAGATAGTCATTGGCTCCCTTGCATTGTTATTGACATTCAGTACAAAGATCGCCATCAATTACGGACAAAATTTGGCATTCTGGACAACCACTTTCCAACTCGGGACCTCCTGCGTGTTCCGGACAGCCTTACAGAGTCTTTCCGGTCAGAAATTGAGTTCGCTGCAGCT
Organism: Nothomitra cinnamomea; assembly: GCA_022345685.2. Taxonomy (NCBI): domain Eukaryota; kingdom Fungi; phylum Ascomycota; class Geoglossomycetes; genus Nothomitra; species Nothomitra cinnamomea. Next base: position 35,243 of record JAJDMX020000209.1, on the reverse strand, counting down.
AATAATACGATCACCCTTCAATTTGCAGCAACGAAAGCATCCTTGATTTCACAGGTAACCAATTCATGTGCCTGCTCTGTGGGGACATGTAATACGAAACGATGTCGATGCGTTAAGAATAACGTGAAGTGCACTACCTCTTGTCATACGGAGCCTAATCTTCCTTGTACCAACTTTCCTCAGCCCTTTGAGCGTACCGATGTTGCGATCATTCCACCGGCAACACCAGCTACTCCACCTTCTGCAAGACCCCCTACTTCTTGTCAGCCTCCACCACCACAGACCTCTCAACTACCACCACGTCAATCCCCCCCACGAAGAGGCTGCAAACGGGCTGCAATAATAACAGCGACCGATCGCCTCCTAAAGGAGTTGAAAACAGGCCAGACAGGGACCAAAAAGCAGGCTCGAAAGGCGAATAGGAAGGCTACACGGTCAGCAGCAAACACAGAAACCATTGTTCTTCAAGGTGGTCTTTAGTCTCATAATGTATTGTAACGAATTCCATAGTATTACTCTATTTGAAGGTCTAATTATTGCTCATTGTCTCACGGGTACGGACCGTTCAGAAAGCCATACCATTTGCGAAATGCTACGTGCCTGTTGAAAAGTAGCCACTTGGCGAATAGACCCGCACAGATTGAGCAGGTGATTGTGTTTACTGAAATGTCGTTTGCCATTGTTCTAGTAAGGTGCTGCTCCTGCGTTTAAGAGTGAATGCGAGAGTATGATGCTGTCGTTGTTATTTCTTGTGCTTTCGTGTGTATGTGAGAGGATACAGAGTGTGGGGCTTCGCGGGTTGGAGGGCTGATTTATATACTAGCGTTCTAGCGCAGGTGTGAGTAGGGGAGGAGTCATTTGCTGTGACAAGCGGGATTGCCCATCAGTCATTCACTTTCAAGAACACGCGGCCGTAGATGGAGGCCAACGAGTAGTGAATTCCTACTGCTCCGTAGTAAGCGTGATTCACCCGGCTCCAAGCCCACCGCGGATTCGGGGATATAAAGACCTCTAGTTCCTCTTCCTCCTTTCCTTCCATTCCCATCATAACCATACACAATCACCAAATAACCTCAAAAATTACCTAACAGTCACAACACGAACCAACCGCCAACAACCAAGCCATAACACATACATCACCAACGACGCCTATAACTAGCTCCATACCTCACACCCACAGAACACCAACCAGCAACCAACAAACCCTCGATAATTAGTTTCCTACCCCACAAACATATCACCAACCACCAACGGCCAAAATGTGCAACATGATCTGCCGCTACTACACCTGCCGCTGTCTCTACGTCACTCTTACCAGCAATCTGTGCTTCCAGATGTTGTCCTTACCTGACGGCGCAATGGCGGCTTGCATCGTAAAATACAATGTCAAGGTTCATGCGAAGTGCCCTGACCACGGTGGCCCTGCGTTTCCAGCAGGGAATTTGGCAGCTAAGCGGGGAGAGAATTTTGAGGAGCCGAGGGAGGGGTTTCACGCGGAGGAGTAGATGGGAAAAGTGGAGAGTGTTGGACGCAGCGTCACTGAGCTGGGTACACCACTTTAGTGTATAGTGCAGTAGTGGTATTGGCACTAGGTGAACTGCTAATGGATTAAAACTACAATGGTCATGGGTAATGCTAGCGTTATTGCCACAACTCAACCTGTAGATCGGTAGGCCAAGTTGAATAAGAAGCAATCCAACACTGCGCTTACCACCATTACACTCTTGTATATGACACGATGCTTAGTATTGTACTGCTGCCCCGAACACGGTATTCTAAACACGCGAACCCAAACGTTCCCCAAAACCACCCAACCGAACTAAAAACCCTCACTAAACAACCCACGACAGCCTACCTACTACCCATTCCATCACCCCTTACCTATGCTCATCCCACATGTGCTCCCCTAAATCCTCCTTATCCCAAAACATCCCTTCGTAAGTACAACTCGGCGTATCACACTTCCACAGTCCTGAGTGTGCCTTTCTCTCATGAGCTGCAAGACAAGCAAGACTACAGAAGCGGAAGGAGGAGTTTGGGCAGTTGGGAAAGGCACAGTGGTAGGTTTAGGTGGGAGCTGTCATTTCATGTTAAGTTGCCTGCAATGTTCCGTGTAGGGTAACTGGTTCGTTTGCCTGGTTTGCCAGATTTTTGGGACCGCGGAGTTATGCGGAAGGAGGAGAGAATAGGAAAAAGGCGCGTTTTAAAGCGTACGTCGGTGGAGAAACGTAGTAGTGAATTACCAGACCTTCATTCCTGCGGCAGAGGACAAGGCATGTACTACGACCCATGAACGCTCCCCTGAGCCGGAGTGAGTATATGCCAGCCTAGCTACTCCTCTTCCTCACAGCAAGCACACAAACGACTCCGTTTCTAAGTAGACTAACAAACCACCTCGAAAACTCCCAAAGCAACCCACACAAGGGTCCTACTTTATATCGCCCAAATTGAACGCACGGCACCACCACAGATGCGCGTAGTAACACTCTGTGGCAAGAACCGCGAGTTCGTGTTCATGGAAGGCACTGTTCTAGTCCGGAGCGTCACCGAAGATTGCTACGTGCTAGTTGCGTAAGAGCGTGAGGCTGTGGGATGGGTCGGCCTTCTGGAAGTTGGAGACTGTTGTGATAGGCTGGTTCTACAGGACGATGTGACTTTAGTGAACTAGACTTGATTGACTTAATCAAGACGCACAGTAGAATTTAGTAGATTTATAGCTGAGAAATTTAGAATGGGACGAGACCATAACTACTAGTAGAAATGATGACATCATGAAATGAAAAACTTTTATACTAGATACGAAATGAGCTAGCACGCGGTGGTGCGTTTGGCAGAGACTTTAGAAATGTATTGATGATTGCGGGTTTTTGTGATGCTAGTATGTAGGTATAGGTGGTTGGCGTTTCGCCAAGCCCCGGAATTGTTGATAATAATCACGTGATGAGATATCGGCTGAGAATCAGCCGATCTCTGAAACCGACCCAAAATCCAAACCCTCGCCAACCTTCTAACCTTCCACCTCACCCGCGTCTTCATCAACCCATCCATCCGCCATCTTACGAAGTCATCCCGACCAATGTCGCAAAAGCGTAAACGGTCTGCCGGCAACGACGCTGCGTCCAACGCCTCATTCCCGCCCTCTTCGCGCTCCTCGGCTCTCGTTCCCCCCGCGACGAAGATTCTCGTGCATAACCTCTATGAAGACAAGTGCTGGCTCTGCACCAGCTCCGGCGACGACGTAGCTCACGTGTACCCCCAATCGGAAGAAGGCATCGTGAGTCCCCCACGTCTCAACGTCTCATCGACACTCTCTGCCCCCGTCGCTCCCTTGCACTCGCGCCCACGTCTCAACGTCCCACCGACACCCTACGCTCCCATCTCTTCCCTACACACTCGCGGCGAAACGAAAGCTAACTGTCCGTCCCTCCTCGCTCTTAGTTCCAAATCTACAAATCCAGCAACATGATATCCTCTCAAACGATCCACTCCTCCACCAACCTCCTCCTCCTCTGCCCCAGCTGCCACCGGTCCTTTGATCGCCCCTTCCCCGCGTGGATATTCCTCCCTTCCCCACCCTTCCTCAACCAGCTCATTCAAGATGAAGAAGCCTTCCAATCCCGTCGTGCCACTGCCGCACAACGCGGAGTCCGCCTAATTCGGAAACCGCGGGCCCTCAAGGATCCACGCACGAAATCTGGAAGGCATGGGGAGGGGGAGGAGTTTCTATATACAAGGTATATGCTGCGGGAGGATTATTTCCGGTGGTCGAAGGAGTTGTTTGTTGTGATGCGGGAGAGGCATTGGGGGGGGGATCCGGCGTGTGTGGTTATGAGGGGGGCGGGGTGGTTGTGTCTTCCGGGGGCGGGGGAGGTGGTGGGGAAGGAGGTTAGAGAGGGATTCATAAAGTTGATTGGGCTGTGGGGAGCGAGGGAGCCGGGGGTTGTGGGTGGGGTGGGAAGGGTTGTCGTTGATGGCGGGGACGACGAGGAGGAAGAGGTGGAGGAGGAGGATAATGGTGATGGTAGTCAGGGCGATATGTACGGACAAGAGGATTTTGGCGAGGACGACATGGACGAATTAGGGATGGACATGCCCCCTCCGCCTCGGCCGACAGGGCTGCGGTCGCCGGAGCAGCGCCGGTCCGTAGCAATGGAAAAGGGTCGAAGCTTGCGGAGTAAGGCCACAGCTCGAGCTATCACTCGCGGATCACATCCCCGACTGAGACGGCAGCCACCCCACCTCACCTCACCCAAGAAAAAACGAAAACTTGCACCAACCAAATCACCGCCTCGCCGCTCCGCCCGCCTAGCCGCCCCTCCACCATCCTCCCCCACCCTCCCAATAACCCCCGATACTTCCGGTCCCGACACACACACACCCACACCCCCCGGCACGCGCGCAAAACCCAAACTCCCCACACCCCGCCCATCATCCCACAAGAAGCCATCTAAACGGAAGTCGAAATCCGACGGTGAAGAGAGGGTGGACGGGCATCCACTCTCAGACCACGACCCAAAAGAGATCGAGGAACCGCATATATTTGGGCCGGAGTGGACGTCGGAGGCGTTTCGGGAGCTGTGGGAGAGTACGGAAGTCATGCGGGAGGAAGGGAGGAGGCATTGGAAGATTATGGAGGGGATTTTGAGGAAGGCGGGGAAGGATGAGGGTGCGGGTGGGGATGAGGAGGGTTAGTTGGATGTGGGAATAGATGTAGCTTGTTTGTGGATGGGGCGAGGTGTATGGCGCGGTGGGGTGTTCTGGATTGTTGTGGAAGTGGTTTCACGCAACTTGGGATGGTTTTCTGAATGGACTTTGCTATTAAGAAGTTAGCAAAATGCTAGGGCAATTGCATCAATGTTTCAACCACTGACATTTCACTTTATGCGCACAACTGAATTCATCTCTAGCTTAGGTTTTTAGTATCAAAAGCTGTGGTGATGTGCACTGGCCCTGATATGTCATTTGCGTTGTCAAGACGCCAGGCAATGAAGATATTCTACTTCACCCTGGGTACATCTACTGGTGGCTTTGCCCACTAGGGTCGTGCTGGTGTCTAAAGTAAGATGCTGTGCCCAGGGCAGCGAGTAGGCTCTTATAGGCGAGCTGTGTTACCTTATGGGGGAAATAAGGTAAGTCCAAAGGTTTCACAGAGTGCTATTTGCTAGCATCTCTATCAATGGCTTGAATTTTAAGGGGCTTTTGCAATGGGCTGACCCGTTCGTGGAGCCGTGCCATTCGCGAAGTAGTTAAGGCGCTTGCAGAGTTGTTCAAAACACAAGACGGGCAGGGCCGTGGGCCGGCCCGGCCCTCGTAGTAAACCGTGCAAAAGTGCATGACTCATTCATAAATGAAGTATAACATTGAACATCGCAGAGCTCTTACGTCTGTAGCATTGATCTCTACCATAGATCAAAAAATCTACTTCCTGATAGCGGTGAGCTCATACCCCCCCGTTCCACTACCCCGATCCATCCCGCGTGCCCTCTTGTTGCCTCCAAGGAGCCAAAACGAAGGAAGCCACAAACGGCAAGAAACTCCTAAGACCAGCGGGACCTCAAAGTGCCCGAAGTTCGCAAATTTCCGGCAGGAGGTACACAATTGTTACCCTACCGTGCTGCTCGGCCAATTGCAGCTGTTGGAGCGAGGGGTAGAAACGAAGACTTGATTAAACTGTAGAGAACGACTATATAATGAGCGACTGCTGCCTAAATTCTACATAGGGTTTTAACTGATTTATATGCTGCTGCCAGCAGCGCTTAGGCCTTCGGAAAGGCCGACGAAAGCCCCTGACGGAGCTGAGCTCGGCGTCGCCAACGGCGATGCCGATGGTAATGCCTGCGTTGCCACAGCCTAGGCAGCGCACAGGGCGCCAACCACAACAGCAGCACGGCCAAACCGCTCTCATCCCTGGATGGCAATTCCCTTACAAACAAGTAACTGTATAATTCCTTTCGCCTCCATATAGGATATCGCACCCATGTCCAATAAATGGAGCGGCGTTTCCTGATGAATCGCCCTCGCGTGGACGTCAGCCCCGTGTTGTAGTAGGGCTTCAACTGCGTACGTGCTCCCTTTCTCCACGGCATGGTGAAGCGCAGCCCTCCCCCCTACTATCCTTGCCTCAATGTCAGCGCCTTTGCCAAGTAGTGGCAATAATAGCCACTCGGCCTTATTTGCTTCTACAGCGTCATGCAGTGCCGTTCTCGCCATTTTATCGATCCCGTTGACATCGGCGCCTCTCTCGAGCAACACGTATGCTACTGTGGGAGCTGGGGATGTGGGCCAGCACGGGATATGGGCCGGTTTTTGGAACCTTCCGCGCTTACCCCATAAAAACCGCCACGCCCACCACACAACAACTCAAACACGACGGATCGCGAGGAGATCTTCGGAAGCGCGATTCTAGCTCTTGAAACAAATAAGGATGTTAAGATTCGAGCTGTGGCGAGGGACTATAATATCTCACACAGTACCCTTACTAGGCGACGAAACGGAGCAACTACGCATCGTAAAACCCATGCCAACCAACAAGCCTTAACCCCAGACGAAGAACAGGCCTTAATCAATTATATTCAGCGAACCCTAAGCTGTAGATTAGTGGGGTGACAGCCTATGGACCCCGGACTTCGCTTGGGATGTTACCTAAGCGAAACAGCCACACAGCCAAACGACCCAGCTTAGCATTCCTGCGGGCTATTACTTCCGTACTAACACCGCAACAACCAGATGCTGCACAGCAGCGGGAGTATGTGCGTTTGAAGGCGCTCGTCAAGCGCTTTCAAACGCACCTGCTCTTGGAAAAGTGCGCTGCCTTTTACTGTAGCTTGGCGGGCGAGTCTTTTAAGTCTAGAATGCTTACATCATTTACATGTTGAGGTTGTCAATTGCCTAATAGAGATAACGGTACACGGCTAAATTCCTGATGGAGTTATTGATTACGGAGGCGTAGCCCAAAAGTTATGCACGCATGCCGCTTTTAACAAATCCACCCGCCGCTTTTAGATAACTGGAGCTGGGCGCTTGGTGCCCGAGCATTAGGCTTCTTCTAGGCACGGGAGTTGGCGGAGCAACTGAACTAGGGAATCGCTTTAACTGTTGCGGCAGCAACTGAGATCGACCCTAAAAGCAGCATGCGTGTGTGGCTTATGGGCTACGCCTCCGTACACGGTTAACCTCGAAAGCATTTACGCGAGTCAGCAAAGTTTAAATTGCCGCCCGACGCCACGACAACTTCACGACAACGCCGAGCTAGACCCAGCGACCGCATTTAAATCCTAACACCAGCAACGTGTTCAGCATCGTCGGTTTACCCTAGCTGTAATTTGGCGCGAAGCTGGGGCGGGCGCGGCGCGCGCATGCGGTGTGGGTCTTGGAGTGGGTTATTCAAAACGATGTGTCCGTGCCGGCGGCCTCGCGAAAACGGTCCGAACGTGACATCGTAGCCTTCAAAAGCAGACACAAGCAACGGCAGAACACCGAAATCGGGTCTTCTATTTTCCAATGTATTCACTTGTCAGTGACAGAAACTACGCCTGGGGGGCAAGTAGGAACTGCAAAATCTTGGCCACGACGTCCAACCGCAAACGGCCCAGACTAAGGCTTGCTTGGCTTATCGACATTATCGGGCGAGACACAAGGCTGAGATCTTCCAGCAATACTTGAACCCCACAACCCCGCCCGCTCTCTGAATGGCCTCTCACCCACGAATGGCTACCTCTCTATCCTAGCGAGGCGCGAGCATGGCGGCGATCGGCACCGTTGCAAGTGTCTTCGCTGTCCTCCAACTGACATCGAAGGTGACCGGCATATGTTACAACTATATAATTGCGGTAAAAGTCGCTTCAAAGGTTCTCAAAGCTATTATCAACGAGACTCGCAACCTTGAATCCATACTCCTCCGTCTGGCAGATATTGGCGAGCCTCCGGATGAGGCCCAATCTGTGTCACTCTTGGGGCTGGCAAAGGCACCTGATGGACCACTGAATAGGTGCTTCATCGAGCTCGGATGCCTGGAAACTCTATTGAGATCGAGCCCGGCGTCTCACGCCACGAGAGGGAGGTGTTTCAAAAGGGCAGGCACGGCGATAATGTGGCCGCTCAAGCAAAAGGCTATAAATCGGAGTTTGGAAATCATTAGGAGGGAGCAGGAAACACTGAACCTGGCTTTGACAGGGGATACTACGTTCGTCTCTGTTTGATCCACCATCCTTGAGTATCATGAGCTAGCTGATAGCTGAATTCCATAGAGCGACCGTTCGGTCTGTGAAGCTCGGAGTTGAATCCATACAAGCTACTCAGAAGGGTAGGTTCGCTTTTCACTCGAAGTGCCCCGTCTGTGCGGACCTGACGAAATTGCTGACAATCCATAGACGAGCACCGGCGGATGATAGTTCAGTGGCTCATGATCACTGACCCATCGTCATACCATACTGCAGCACGTCGAAAGCACGAGCCTACAACAGGCGGTTGGTTCCTGGATAGCCATGTATTTAATGACTGGAAGCATGGCAAAACCAGATTTGTTTGGATACATGGAATTCGTAAGTACATGGTGCTCCTGAGAAGCAAGGCTGAAATTGATACCTTGCCGCAGCTGGATGTGGGAAGTCTATACTCTGGTAATACCATAAAGTTTGCGCTCTTGCAGTCACGACGCATGATCTGATTGTTCTTCGCTTTAGTTCGAGCATCATTGAGGCCACTATCGCGCACTGGGCTGGCCAGCCGGAGTATGCCACGGCATACTTCTATTTTGACTTCAACTACGGGGAGAAGGGACAGGTAGCTCATTTTCTAGGCTCAGTGATCGCTCAACTATGTTCGAAAGCAGGAGACATGCCAAACGCGGTTCAAACACTTTACGGCAAGGCTAGCCAACAGGGATCGTGGCCCAGCTCGGAGGACTTGTTGAACGTGCTGCGAGAGCTTGTTGAACTTCAGACTCAAACTTTGCTGATCGTTGACGCGTTGGATGAATGCACTGAACGAACGGAGCTACTTGAAGTGCTCAGCACTATTGGGAGGTGGGAGGGAACCCGTGTCAGCATACTCGCCACGAGCCGCAAGGAGAGAGATATCCACCTAGGCTTGAAAGGCATTGTGTCAGATGAGGTCAGCATACAGACGAGCAAAGTACGACCTGACATGAGGAAATTCGTCTCTAGCCGCATTTCGGAGAACGTGAAGTTGAGGGATTGGCCCGAGGCAACGAAGAGTGAAATTAAGACTTCGCTAGTTGATGGCGCTGATGGCATGTAAGTTCCGAGTTCGCATTTCCACGCAACTTACGATTTTATCAAGAACAGATAAGGTTGACGTGTTGTCACTGAAGGTTCCGCTGGGTCGTTTGTCAACTCGAGGCTCTTCAGAGCTGTGTAACCCCTGCAGCTCTCAAAAGAACCCTAACCACTTTACCAAAGACCCTACCAGATACGTATGACCGGATACTGATCAACATTGATGAAGAACATCGGGAAATCGCCCTGAAAGTGTTGCAGTGGCTCGCTTACTCCTTACAACCCCTTACCCTCAGTGAAGTCGCAGATGCACTAGCGGTAAAAGTGGGAACGTTCTCAATTGACCCGGATGATAGACTTATAGATCCCAGAGATATTCTGACAATTTGCTCAAGCCTAGTAACCATCGCTCACGACGAAGGTTGCGGCGAAAGGATAACACTCGCACATTGTTCAGTCAAGGAGTATCTGGTCTCGAGGCGGATCAAAGCAGGTCCCGCATCGTTCTACAGCCTATCAGAAAACTCTTCTAATAGCGCGATCGCGGAAGCTTGCCTTACATACTGCATAAGTTTAAAGAACTTCATTTCGGAAAATCCAGAGACACTGGAGAAGAAATACCCACTTGCGTCTTACGCATTCAGTTACTGGTATAATCATGCACGAAAGGCCTCCGGAAGTGAATCAGATAGCTCGCTCGTCACCTTGTCCCTCCTGTTCTATAAGCACTTATGGGACGGTCCGTTGGCGCAGTTCTCCTAGACAGAAAACTATCCCTCGTGGTGTCTACCCAGGTCCCCACTATATCACGCGTCGTGGGCAGGCCTTGTAGATACCGCCAGAGCTCTTCTGGAAGGGGGGGCAGATGTGAGTTACAGAGGCGGCTTGAGTGACCTCCCGCTCATTATAGCCGCAAAATTCGGCCACACGGAAGTGGTGAGACTCCTGTTGGAGCATGGGGCTGTCATTGACGCTGAAAACGAAAACGCCCTGCGGGCATCCGGCAGAAGCTTGAGTCGCGCAGCAGGCCCAGCAGAGATCGGGGGGAACTGTATGAGTTGGGGTCTGTGTGAACGGCAACATGGGAATGCGTTACATACAGCGGTCGACTGGGGCCATATGGAAGCCGTTAGCGTTTTGTTGGATGCTGGAGCCAGAGTCAACGCCATCGACACATATGACTACAGCACCGCCATTCAGAGAGCTGCTGCAAACGGCAATGAAAAGATTGTGCGGCTTCTTCTAGATTGTGGAGCAGACCCTAATATTAAAGGTCGATTCGGCAGTTCGTTAACAATTGCAACCCGCGCGCGTCACACAAGGACAGCCAAGCTGCTTATCGAGAGAGGTGCGGATGTCAATAGCTTCGGCGGCCCTGACGGTTACCCTTTGATTGCTGCAGTTTATTACGGCAGCAAAGACATCATTCGCCTCCTTCTCGACCACGGTGCCGATATCAACGCCACAGGCGGGGTATACGGGAGCTCGCTCTGCGCGGCTATCTTGACCGACGAAAACACGACCGACGTTCTTGAGATCACTCAACTGCTATTGAGTCGTGGCGCAGATCCAAACGCCGACATTGCTGGTCATCGTGGTCGCCCTCTGTACCTTGCTTCCAAGCGAAGTTTCTTCGACGTGATGCACATGCTCATCGAAAAGGGGGCGGATGTAAACACCTATGGCGGAAACTGGGCAACTGCGCTCCACGCGACTGCATGGGATTTTGGCAACTGCAAGGCCATGCTCCTACTTCTGGACAATGGGGCTGACGTCAATACTATTACGGAGTCTGGTGGAACCGCTATCGAGGCTGCAATTGCCATTGGCGATGAGGAGAGCATCGAGCTGTTGCTAGACCGTGGCGCAGATCTCGCGTTAGCCATCCGAGAGTGCCGCATCGCAACCCCTCTTCAAATCGCTGTTCGGTGTTGCAGCTTTTCCCGTCCATCACTCCAATCAGTGGTCATGAGTGCTGAGCGAGATCTGCGAGCTTTGCTCCGTACATTGAAATCCTTGGGTAAAATAGCACAGGGAGACAGCGAATTTGATAAGACACTAATAGGGGCAGCCATTTCGAGTTGCACCAGGCCTATGGAGATGCTGTTTGAAGAGGTGCCGAGTTTGACGGATGGCGCTAGCAAAGACAGGCTCGAGAGAGCATTAATAGACGCGACACGTGCAGGTTCACACGCAGTAGTGAAGCTCCTATTGGATAAAGGGGTGACCCCGAACGCGATAGACAAATATTCTCACAGAGACAGAGGTGACACAGCACTCCAGGTCGCTTGGAAGTACGGTTTCGGGAGCTCAAGCTCGGATCATAATTCCGTGGCCAAGGAGCTATTGGAAAGAGGGGCAAGAGGACAGTTCAGCGCCGGAACGACACATGCGTGGGTTGATCTGACGGGGTGGCTGAAAGGAACGCCTTAGCTAAGAGTCAATCTGGCAAACTTCGACTATCAAGTTATCCGTGCGCCTAAAGACGCCCAACTTTTTTTTACGTTGTCTATGCCTATTCACGCTGCTACGGCCGCCTATAGATCCTCCGGGATCCACGATTTATACAAGTTCTTTTTGTTTTCAGGGCTTCCAATAATATTCCGTGGGGCAATCGTTCTGTACTGCATAGTTGACCCTGCTCGAGCAGTCCGTCCAGTTCCAGTCCAGTCTGGTCCTAAGCCTGGGATACCCTTCTTAGCCAAAACCCCCCCCATATTAGCCGAATTTAGTGGCAAGATTCCCGTTTGGTTGATGTAGCTTCCACACACGTGGTCCCCCTTCCCTATTCTAGTCATGATTCTGGCGAGAAGTCGACTCGTCCGTCCCCCAACCCCCGTGATGTAGAACCTACAGCGCGAAACTCATAAACACATCGGAGCTGCTTCTTCAGCCGCGGTTAGAGTTACTTGGGGTTAGAATCATTGACCTCGCTAAATTGCATTGATGTTGCATACGATTCAAGAATAAGGGGATTCACGAATGGGATGAATTCATTCACGAAAATTCAGTCCCGATTCCCGAATCGTATAAACGCTTCACGAATGGGGTGAGATTCCTGGTTCGGACTAACACTCGGGAATCATATACCATTCGTGAATTAGCTTGATGCAATGTCGGGAATCAAGCTCTTGGCCATGAACTTTACTTACTTATAGGATAAACTAGCCGCTGCCCATCTTCTTCCTTCTTCATCACACAACATGGCTGAATCTAGTACTGCCGCCACACATCTGCTCACTGATACAGCAGTTACTGTTAGCTCTAATAGGCTTGCAGAGGATGCTTTCAAATTTTACATTACAGATAAACTAAACCACTTCTTATTTTCCCTTGAAAAAAGCTTGATTTTATTAGTTAGTTAACTGATTCTTCTCAGATACCTACCAATGCCTCCCAGACAAAGCAAAAATTTGTCTCTTGCAAAGAATATTGATAGGATATAGCTCAATCAAAACTGTACTACATTGCCAAACCTTCAAGTTATTATAGAGATTGAATAATTCTCCTTGAAAGTGAAGTTTTCAAAGAACTTGTAAGAAGACATTATGCAATTGAGCACAGTGGTATGTTCTTGTCTCTTTGTACTAATTGAGCTAATATAATCAAAGTATTACTACTATATGAAAGGCCATCAAGTACAATTACTATAGTATAACTCACAATTACCTTGAAGTACTTTTAAAGCACTACCAAAATTGCTAAAAGAAGTCAGTTAATCAATTCCATGAATCACTTCATTCTATTATCATAAAGCACAATTTCAAGAGAGTACAAGTGAACTTAATTGATATATTTAACTACTCTAATAAAAAGTATAATAAAAGCAATTCAGTTCATATAAACTAGATTAAACTTTAACAGGACAATTCTTTAGTAAAATATAATAATGTCTTTAGCAGAGTACCAGCTTATAATAGATGATAATAACTATAAGTGAGAGACTGTATTGCTGTGCTTGGGTAAGGCAAAAGCTACTTACACTATACTAGTTCTTTTTTCTTGTACAAAGGTAATTTTAGTTATAAAGAATCAGAAGTAAAAATACAGAATTCTACAACTGCAGTGGTGTTATTATATATGGGCAAGAACTGTGGTACTTTGGTAAATGAATCATGGTAGCCCAGTAATTAAGATTAGAAATCGTGGCAGTTCAGTAATTTTCCCATCAAATAAATCTGAAGATGACTTTAACTATAATCTGGTCAACCCTGTACTATGGGTTAGGGCCACCTGCCGCAGCTGCTTCTGAGGACGTGTTTACGCCCTGCGCAGCAGGATCGGTGCCATCTCTCTGGGTCTCTAAAAGCGGAATTTCGTTATGGGAAGGTTGATGCCTAATTCCCCACTCAGTGTTTATGAGGCTTACGACCAGACTAGTAGTAACTGCTGTCAATCCTGTTGTAATTAGTACCTGCGCATTATTCGGAAGCAGTGCTGCCGTCGGCATCAGTAGTATCCGGGCATAATCATGCCCGGAAGTTTACTATCCGGACACCCTCAACGAGGCTTTCGGAGGCCTGAGCAATACCAGCATCAATATATAAGGCCAGGTAGAATCCTATGTAGAATTTGTTAGCAGCCGCTTTTCAACAAAGCAGTTTCTTACCTAGTTTTCACCCTCGTACACTCGACCCTACAACAAATCCACCGACGGCCATCCCTAGATCCCATGTGTCAATATCCTAGATCCTTACGTGCCTAATAGCACTTCTCGCTCTTCGAAACCAAAGCACGGAGGTTCCGCAATATTGCACAATCAAAGCAATTAACACAGTAACCCTCCCTAGCCAAAGGACATTATATGAGGCTCGCCTTCGACATATCTTGTCTGGATCTATCATGAGAATGGGATAAGTCTCGGCTGTGTCCTCGAACTTGATTGCGTACATCCCGCAGCAGGCGCTGGCGAAAAATGTAAGTCCTCTCCGCCGCCTGCCAAAGCCAGCGGCGATAGTAGATCGGACCTGGCGGAGGAGCTGAGCCAGCGGTAACATCGGGAATAGAAGGAGGGCAACAATGTAGAGCAACAACTTAGTCGAGCGTTTGCTGAAGTAATTCCGAAGCACCAGTAGATGCCCTACAGACACAGCGAAAATAAAGTGGATCGCAAACTACCTGATTAGGGTCTCCTTATCGCTCCGTAGCGATGGTCGGCCGGTCGTTGTTGCTTCCGACAACGGCGGACAGTCAAAAAACGTCTGCGACTCCACAGTTCGATCTAAAGCTCGATGCTAAATCCTCTGGTGGGATGTATCACATGTTTCAGACTATGCAATTGCACATCAGTTGCTGGGGTTACTTCGCGAATACTTTCCGGTCAAGGAATGCTATCTTACGCGCGGTCACTCATCGCCCCTTCACCAACAACAAGCTATCTGGCAAAGCCGGTACAGAGTTTGCCGCCCTCAGTATTCTCCAGAACGACGGCGTATTTCAGTAAAGTCCCGGCTTGCCGGACAGCTGTCGTTAAGCTCACCAAAACCTATTAGAATCTGCAAAGACGATGAAAGTAAATAGGTACGGCTAGAATGCTTAACAAAAGAAGAACATCATCCTAACATTTGCAGTAGAGTTCGAAATGGCCATTCTGGTTTTAAGTTTTCATGTATTTTAGAAACCTATGGTGAACACTGTCAAGGTGAAAGATTTCTTGGGGCAAGTACCTCTACCCGCAAAATTTGCGGTAAGCGATACTTACGCCCAAAATGGCCATCCGTCCAGAATGGCCATCTCGGACTCTAGATAGCTAAATATAAAAAAGAGAGAGAAATAGCGGGAACTGGCATTAAGAATTTATTATTCCAGGTTCTTTGGCGTGTCTTGCAGGTCAGTCCTCGATATCACGTGATTCTTGCTGACTTTTGCTGCGGCATCTCCATTCGAAGCACCCATACAATTCGCGAAACGTTAAGTTATGAAAACAAGCTAGATACTCCCACTGCAATTTAACATGACGTCACGTGGGAGTTGTGTACTGTAGGTTAACTAAAAATAAGCTGCGTGCACCTATAACTTTCCTATGAGAGTAGAACATAGTTTGCACGCTGGCGAGAGTGTCGAGAAACCCTGTGGGGAATAAAAAGGTCCTGCAGATCCTCGAGGGCTTGGGAAGAATTGCTAGTCTGTCGCGCCAATAGAATGCGGTAGCTAGGATCTCGCAAATTTTCATTTCGTCAAATCTACAAAGACTCTCCAGCCAGGAAGAGCCCAAAACCTAAGGCAGCGCGGGTCCTAAATTACGATCAGTTACCATCTAATGCCTTACGGGAGCAGTTTTTCTCAGCCGTTGTTTTTCGATATCCAGCGGTGAACCGCCGAGCAGGTAGATACCTTCCCCTTTTAAGCCTAGTTGCCAGCACCTATACCGAAAAGGGCGACCTTTGCCGAAAACAAGAAATCGCCGTTGCTTGGGCCACCCACTCACGTTAGCTCCCGTTTGCCCGTTTTTTCCTGCATACCTGCATCTCCTAGGCTGTTTCAAATGCGTAAAAAGAAATTATTACTATGTTGTGTACAAAAATAAAATGTGCTCTAGAGCAGGGGCGAGTGGAAAGCTTGCCTCTTTCTGAGTCGATGTTGGAAGGCATATACTTGCCGCCCGTGCGAACCTCAGGTCTAGAATTGCGTGCTTACAGGTTTGTTATTCTTTCATGCGGAGTAAAGCCCCCTCCGCAGATACACGGGCCTTGTCATGCAATGTAACATATGTGCTGTACTACGTAGAGAGCCTAATATGTGGGGTTCTCCGAAACTTATTATTGGTTTCCGTTTTTGTTCTGATTCTAGAATTTAAATACTGTCCCTTTCGTCGTACAATGGGAGTGTTTTTGGGAAACGCTTCTTATCAGACAAAATCTTTAAGAAAGAGATACATCGCTGGTCTTACGTCTTGTCAGACGGGATTGAGTAATTCCTTGAACGGAGTCTCCATCTTGAACTACTACAATGTTTCAGCGAGCATTCCCAACCACCACTCGGCTGGCGAAGAAACCCGTTAGCGTGCTTCGACCAGTGTCAACCGCGGCGATGGTAGCACTACCACAGGCCAGGACACTCGCAACAGCACAGAAAGTCAGCACAACAGCGTCGACATTTCCTAACCCAAACTTGCATCCCCCGCTTGGCACAATGCCTCCGTACCACAAGGCCACAGTCGGCCACCTAACAACCTTCACACTCCCCCAAAAAGTCTTAGGCACGGCCTCAGACTTAGCCCTTGGCAGTGCCATGATCAGCACCTGGCGTAAAGACGGCATCTTCCAGATCCGACTCACCCCTTCCCAAGCCAAAGCGCTCCAGAGGGCTTTCCTTATCAGCAAAACCTTCTTCGCCCAACCACACGCTTACAAATCCAAACACGTCGACGACCAAAGCTTCGCGGGTTACATCGCATCGGGCGAAGAACTCACGGACGGCATCGCAGACTACTCCGAGATCTTCACCGTAACCAAGGACCTCCCCCCCACAGACTCGCGCGTCCAACGTCGTTGGCCCTGCCACGGCCCTTGTCCCTGGCCCAACCCCAACTACGCCGCCAACATGCAGGCTTTAATGGCACTCCTGGGGGAATCCGGGGAAAAGCTGCTCAAACTCACAGCGCTGGGCCTCGGCCTCGCTAATCCCCACGCCTTGACCCGTCTGACTGCTGATGGCTGGCACCATATGCGGATCTTGAGGTTCCCGCAGGTCGACCGCACGAATGGGAAGGGGAAGAAGGGGCGTGGGATTGGCTCGCATACAGATTATGGTTTGTTGGTCATTGCGGCACAGGATGAGGTTGGTGGGTTGTTCGTGCGCCCGCCGGTGGAGTCTGAGAGTCTGAAAAATTGGGAGAAGAGTGCTGCGGGGTTCTGTGAGGACGACGAGAAATGGACGTACGTGCCACCGGTCCAGGATACCTTGACAGTCTTTCCCGGTAAGCAAACAAAATAGACAAGATCTCGCCTCTGTTGATTATAAATTGTGGACCCCTGCCTACCCCCCACTAAAACACATCCACCCCACAAGATGCAATTCACTCTCCCCCTCAACCCCGGAACGAAAACCCCTGACAGCATGACCAAAAAACCTGGATCTTTGAGATCTAACAGAATAAATGAGATGCAGGAGACATGATGCAATACATGACGTCTTCCTACCTCCCCTCGACCCCCCACAAAGTCGGCCTAAACACCCGCGAACGCTTTGCCTTCGCCTACTTCCATGAGCCGAACTTCTCGGCCGTCGTCAAGCCGCTGGACGAGTTTGGCGACTGCAAGACAGACGAACAAGGCATCCATTATGGCACGCACTTCACAAACATGTTCATGCGGAATTATCCTGAACGCGTCACGGCGCAGAGGATCCGGGCGGAGGACCGGATGGCGGTCCTGCCAAGCACGGTCGTCGATGGATTCTGACTAAATAAATCCTAGGGTGGCCTAGCTGGGTTTAGGGTGACGTGCGCCAAGCCTTCAGGGTCACGCTTAACTAATATTAGGTCACTCGGCACTCCGTACACCATACTCTGTTGGGGTGTCGGCTCGCTTGATTGAAGTGAGATTGTGTGGGGCCAAAGGCCGGCTTTTTGCATTTTTTCGGAAGGTGGGGGGTGTTGTGTTAGAGTTTTTATATCCTTACTGTATATGTTGCGGAAGGCACGCGCGTACATAAAGGCTGCCGCGGGATACCTGGGAAAGAATTAAAGAACGTAAATAGCAACTTTCTAGTCCCTTATTCCCGAAAATTCGAAACTGAACTGAACCGTGCGATTTTACTGGCATGCAGTGGATTTTGCAACCCTTCCAGGCAAGTGCGTCCGTGCGTCTGGAACCGAGCCATCGGAAATCTCACCCACAGATACGAGCGGTATTCCTTTTCTTTTCTCGCCTTCCCCAACTTTTGCTTTTCCCCAACGCCACGAGACAACCGGAGGCGGGGACGTAACCCGAGCGGGAAATTGCCCCTCCACGCTCCCGTAAAAAGGAAAACTCCCAGATCTTCTTACTTTTTCGCTTCCCCTTTCTGCCTGCCGCGTTATCTTCCAAAGCAAACGAAAGCCTCGGAATCCTTTTGCCTTTCTCTTTCCATTTTTCGCTCGCCACTTTATTTGCAGGAAATAATTGCCGCAAGGCAAAGATAAGCAACGTCGGCTTTCTGACCTGCCTCAACTAGTCTTAAGATTAGATAGGTGGAGGGGGAGGGTAGATGCAAATAGTATAGGGTAATGTACAAAGTAGAAAAAAGTAAAAGAAAGGGGGTAAGGGATGAAAAAGGGTTGCTAAAACGATGCAAACTAATTCTTCGCCGGGTTTCAACTGGTAAACAAAGGGCGCTTAAACCATGCAATAGTGTTTTTTCCGGCAAATGAAATTTATATTAAGTAATGATCCTCTCAGTATTAAAGATTAAAGACTGTTGAGTAACAGTTATCGCCATAATGAAACTTATATTGCAAGTATGCGTTTTCCGGGGTAAAAAACCATCAGGTAGCAGCGTACTTGCAAAAATCCCCAAAAACAAAAGAATCCATTCTACTGATTTTATTGCATCCCACTTTCGTGCGCCGCTATTTTTCGCCCGTATATCAGAGGTTCAGGAAATCGCTCACACCGATGTTAACTATTACCGCAATATATATTCTACAGATTATATTCTCCCCAAAGCTAATTTTTATTTTATTTGATTAAGGGGGAAAGAAGGCAATAGTCAGGGCTCGGGATTTAGTACAGGGACAGGAGGTAAGACATGAAGACAACAACGAGTCCCTGCATGAGATCGATCAAATGGACACATCCGCCACCCACCCTCACATTGCTTTTAGCTTCTTTCTGGGGCCCTGAGCTCTCTGCATATGTGGCAACGGATATGCAAGGTACCTCTTCCGTTTCGCACCCGGGGTCCCACTCCCCGGTTGGGCAGCTTTGAATGCCGCAAGGCCAAAAACGGAAGAGTAATGTGCTCCCCACTGAACAGTCACGTGTGGATTCTCAATGCGGTGATTGGAGGAGGCCGCTTGAACGCATCTTCGCGAAAAATATGTTTTTGCGAAATATTTGCACGGATGCCACTGAAACTATACCGAAA
Source organism: Nothomitra cinnamomea (assembly GCA_022345685.2). Classification (NCBI taxonomy): domain Eukaryota; kingdom Fungi; phylum Ascomycota; class Geoglossomycetes; genus Nothomitra; species Nothomitra cinnamomea. The sequence goes on along the minus strand of JAJDMX020000209.1, from coordinate 15,939 downwards.
TATCTCAGTTTTGCCCTCGGCCACTAACACCGATTTTCAGCCACGCGGGGACATTTTTGCCTGCCTTTCAGGTGTCCCACCATTCCGAATATCCATTCTAGCGATACACAGAATTGAAATGAGTAGTGTTGCAGCACATCATTTTGGTAATGTGCGAAATAGTGTCTTCAGCTTGCCAATAAGAAGCAAGTATGCTTTGAATATAGAGACCGACTAGGTCCGAGGTTGTGATCTGAATGTACAAAAATTATGCCGCTCATTTCGCTTTTCCCTTGAATAACCCCAGATAAACCATTTCATTCAAAGGTTATACATACTGATAAAGCGGTACGGTGATATTTCGGTCAAGTTTTCCAGATAGAATACCGCAGCGTATGCTTTCAGAATTCGTGATAGGGCAGTTACCCATAGCAAAACTCTGCTTAGAATCTTGCCGCGAGCTTTTGTGCACTTAATGTGGTTGAATCCTAGTAGTAACCAAGTTAAAAGCACAGGGTCTGACTGAACAAAAAATGGCCCGCCTGCACTCAAGCCTAAAAATAACAGTTCTTAAAAAGATAGCTTCAAAACGCTGGGCTGTCTTCGGGCAGACAAGTTGCGCAGTCGACTACCGGGAGCCAAATACGGCTGCCCTGGGGGTTTGTAACTAACGTATCCGCCCATGAGTTTGCGCGGTACATGGTGTTTGCGCGCTTAGCGAACGGGCCCACCCCACCATTTCAACTCGACAGCACTATCAATTTTTGAGCGATTGGGAAGCTGCAAAAAACGTAGAGTATTGCAAATAGTCTAGATAACGTAATTCTAAAATTTGAGCGCAAAATTCAAAGAGTTGAGATATCCACAAGCAAATTCGTTAATGTAAACAAAGAATCACTTCTTCCCCCTAGAGCACAATACTCTACTATTAGAGGGCCCTGCCACGCCTTCCCCTGCTGGTAGAGCAGTCTCAGATGTTTTGTAAGGCACTCTGAGTCAGAACTAGTGTCTGTTGTATCAGATTCATCTGTATTGTCATGATATCTAGAATCAAAATTTACTGCTCAAATGTTAGCTTATTCAAAATAGTACTATAGAAGCAATTACTAGCGAAATCCAACGTAATGCAGTCAGAAGTGCCACTAGACTTGTGTGAGTCTACCATAACATTTTTAGCCTTGGAAACGGCCATCTTCCCTTTCATCTTGGCTGCTTTCGTTACTTTTACTTCAGCTTTCTTTTAAGCAGTTAACTTCTTTTCTTTAAGTTATTTCTTTATCTTTTCTACTACAGTCTGAGTAGATAGTTTGGCATGTTCTTGGCATTTATTTTTAAGTCTGGCCTTGCTGGTTTAATAGTTTGCTTTGAAAATTAATTACTTCTTTAAGCTTTTGGCTTTATATATTGCAATGTCTCTAAATGTTATTTCTTTAATTGAGCCTTTTGCATATTTCTCAAATGCAACTAAAAAAACCTTGAGGGCAACTCCATTTAGTATTAAATCTTTTATTTAAGCCTTAGTTTAATATAATTGAGTTAGCTTTCTAGGTATTTGTAATTGCTTCTTACTTAGATCCTTTACTTTATTCATAGATTTTGACACTTTCAATAGATCTATAACCTTTCTTCTATTATAGGGAACTATTCTTGTATCTTCCTATGCACTCTTGATATTTTTAGACATATATACTTGGTCTTTGACAGTTTAAAATATTAGAATGAATTCTTCTTTTAAAAGCACTAAAAATTCCTTATTAAACAATTCCCTGATAATCTTACTGTAATAACGCTGTAGAGGATCAAACAAACTATTATTTAGAAGCTAAGTAAGTTGAGACAAATGAGTAGAAAGTACAAATACCAGTATTCTTTGCCTTTAAGCAAAGCTAAGAAAAAATAGATTGCAATAACTTTTATAGCTATTTAGAAGTAGAAAGCAGTATTCTAATAGATTCTTAACTTAATTATTAGTATCAGGACTATAAATATCAGAATTATCTACCTGGATTTAGTTAATAAATAGAACATCTCTTATAACTAAGGTAAATTAAGTTCATTACTTATTTACCCTTTTGAAAACTTTCTATAGTGTCAGCTTGATCTTCTTAACCTTTTATATAATATCTAGCAATGTGATTTGCCTTTTTGGTAACTATAAGAGTTGGAAGAATAACTTCAGCAGCAGACAAAAACTCTATAGCTGTAATTAGTTCTCTATTTCTATCATAGATATACTTAGGATTTCTTCTTCCCTTCCTACAAACTACTTTATACTTCATTGCCATATCAATTAGGAAATCTTTTTTATTTATATTCTATATATGCTTAAGCTTAAGTTTGTAGTTAATTTATACTTTATGAAAGAATCTAAAATGATACTTTATAACCTTAGAGTTCTCCACAACTATTTTTTGATACTCTAGGTACTGATCAAACTTGGTTTGTGTTATAAAAATCTCAAGCCTCATCAGGATAGTGTCACAGATACAGAAGTAGTATTAGTTATTATTAAATTGGATTGCAGTTTTACAGGATTAAGGATGGCATATATGGCTTAATAAAAATAAACTGAATATGAGAATAGACAACATTTGTTGAAGGCAAGTAAAGGCTAAAGCAGAGCTTGCAAAATCAGTACTCTCAGTATCAAGAGTGTAGCCTATAGCAACTTAATAAATTGCTTATATCCCAGTCAAGACAGCAATTTTAGCCAGCTACATAAATGTTAAGTAACTTGATTAGAAAATAATTAACTATATAGGAACTTTACAAACTATAGGACCTGGAGCTGTTGAACATGAACTAAGAATTAAGAGAGCTGAAAAATACTTAACAGTTGAAGAATATATTAGCTAAGTATAGTAGGCAACTCAAAGATAGGCAGAAAGTTATGAGTCATAATAACTTAGGTTCTATTACTAGATTCAGTATGAATTATATTGTGAGTTATTCCAAAAAGTATGCATATCGGGTAATATGAGTTATCTGTTAACAGGTGTTATAGATATCTTGAGCTCCAAGCCATAGAATATCACAGACACAGAAGTGGTAAAAGAACTATTGGATCAGATTGTGAACAAAACTCTATTGAGTATAGTATATCTTTATATAATTTATAATGTACATCTTTATTTAAAACTAAAAGAAGTTCCTCTGTACCAGTTCCAGCACCCTGTCTTATCTTCTATACTCTACCCTAAGATGGTTATAGTAGTTCTTCATAATATAGAGTCTAAGGTCCTTACTATCTAGAATGTAGATTAGTTCTTAGAACAAAAGAAGTTCTCAATCATCTAAAATGAAGTCTCACTAGCTTCCTTCCATCAGTAGTTTTGTTACTTATCATAGCTCTTCTTATGCTATTTCATTACTCCTGTAAGCTATATTAATTAAGTCTTTTATCTCTGATGATAACTTCTCTAGTTTCTATTCTGCTACTGCCCATAGTTGTTCAACTAGTTTAGGTTTATCCTTTATTGCTACTATTTACTACTCTGATAGAGTTGTAGCAGTTATATCAGTAACATTGCTTCTACTCCCTTAAGGAAGTAGTCTACTTTCTATAGTAGTAAGTTGGCCTTTGTATTATCCTTTTCAGGGCAGTAAACTATAGTAAAGTTGGAGTTGTCAAGTTTTTCTAACTATCTAGCCTGTTATCTATTCAGTACCTTAGTAATGGTAAAATATTCTAGATTTTGATGGTCTGTGTATATTATTGTTTAGTACTGCACTTCTTTTAGTTACACTTTCTATACTTTTAAGCAATTTATGATTACTAGTATTTCTTTATCATATATCTTATAGTTTTCTTCTATTGGTATAAAATTTCAGCTATGAAATGCTATAAGCTAGTAAGCTTTTACTCTTTTGTCTTACTGTAAGAAGCACCTCCTTAATACCTTATTTGAAGTATTCATTTCAATAATTACTAATTTCCTAAAGTCATAGTGAACTAAGATCTTGATATTGAGAAAGATTTACTTAATATTGTGGAAAAATGCTCCTACTACCAATTTCCAGAAAAACTTCACATTCTTCTTTAATAATACTATTATAATAATAGTTTTCCAGTTGTAGTTCTGGATGAATTACTAATGAAAGTTTATAAATTTTAAGAAACCTTAAATCTCTTTGATGTTACATAGTATCAGCTATACTACTGTTACTTTCACTTTGTTATAATCTATTCTTACTCTATATCTATCAATAATAAAGCCTAAGAACTTAATTTCTACTATGTAAAATTTACACTTTTTTTAACAATTTAACTTTAATGAGGTCTCATCTCTTAATTTGTCTAAGTGTTCAAGTATGTAGCAAGGTATTCTTAAGGTAACTGTGAGATAGTTATATTAGTTCTGTATATTAAGATAGTAAAATGGTTCTACTACAACTATATTAAAAGATATTTTGGGCAATGATTCTTGATATAAAGCTTTATTGCTAAACTAACAAGATATTTAGTGAAGAGGAAAGAAAAGACCCTTTCCCTGAAATCCTAACATAATATTTATAGTTGTTTCTTCATTAATTTCTTGACTATCTGCTAACAAATAACTCATATTATTTAGTATATACTTCTTTTAGTATGACTCATACATTACTTATGTCTAGTCTAATAATGAAACCTAGGTTGCTATAACTTATAACTCTCTGTCCATACTTGAGCCACTCACTACATCTAACTAACGTATTATTCAGTTACCAAGTATTCCTTAACTCTTCTAGTCTTATCTCTACGACTAACAGCTTTGAGTTTGTAGGTCGTAAAGGTTTCTGTTAGTCAATTGCTTCCTGGCTAGGCCACTTGGCAGTTGTGTGGCTAGTTGAGATTATTGCCTTAATTAGGGTGTAGATAATTTTTTGAGTTTGCTGCAGGTCATACTCTCAGTACTGAAAACACTGATTATGCAAACCCTGCTTTGGCCTCCACTTACCTCTAGCAAGTGCTGTCCATTCTGGTATTCAGTTTATCCTTGTTAAGCTATATATACTATTCTTAACTTTATGAAATCACGATCCAGTCCAATGATAGCAATGCCATTCGCATATCTGTGGCATTCCTGGTAAGGCTTGAGATTTTTGTAATACTATTCTAGTTTAATATCATAAACATCTCAAGCCTCAAGCTGCAGGATACTACGAAAGTGGGAGTGGCACAGAAACCATTGGACTGAATTACAAATGAAGCTTTATTAAGCATAGGATATGATTGGGAAAGTTGGTAATTGAATACAATTAATAATGAGGCTTGCCAGAGTATTGACCCATAATAGTAATATGTAAGCTACCAAGCTTATACACTGCATACTGTATGTGGCAACTAAAAAACATAATACGATACCTTAGTCAGAGAGCTTTTGCTAAGCAAATTTAGCCAGTCACCACAATGCCAAGAAACCTATACAAGTAGCAACTGATGAACTACAAAAGCTTCTAGTTAAGGACTAGCTAAGAGTAATCTAAAGAACTTAGCTAACAGGCCCTTAACCAGCTAAAATAGCTAAAAGATATATTAACTAAAAGTAGTAAGTTGTGTAGTGATTATATAGAGATAAAAGGAGTATAAGTAACGCAGTGACTCAGGTTTTCTTAATTAGAAGTTAGGTTATGAGTCACACCTTAGTATGACTGTAATGTGGTATATAATCACTTGATGACAAGTAGTTAGTGACTTAATGAAGAGCTATTATAAAAAGTACTTAAAGAGCCACAGAAAGTACTTTTCTCTTCTCTTCATCAAATGTATTATTCAGGAGTTTGTTACTTAGCACTAAGTTTTATTATTCATAATATTGAAAGATATAATCACATGCTGTCTTGTTGAATTCCAGCTAGGAAGTGATTCTGATCCTCAACAACAAGACCCTGTTCATGAATCAAGTTACCTAGAGTACTCAAGTCCAAGTAATGTAAATCAATATCACCTACCTCATAGTACCTAAAGTCTCTATCATTACACTTAATAAATAGCTTCACTACTAATAGGTATTGTAAAACCTCCTTACATACTAGTGATATTCTTCTAGTATCTTTAAATAGATTATGATATCGTTCAAGTAGGCATTTATAAAGTAGTTTAAGTACTTCCACAATATACTATTAATAAGTTCCTGAAACACTGCTAATGTATTTATCAATCTGAATGGTATAACCTAGTATTCAAAGTACTTAAAACAGTGGTAAAATACTATCTTTTACTCATTACTCTCCTTAATACAAACTAAATTATAGGCCCTATAAAGATCTAGTTTTATAAAGTATCTGACCCTGCAGATCCTGTCAATAAGCTTCAGGATCAGGGGTAAAGCATATTGGTTCTTTATTATTATATTGTTAAGAGTTCAATAGTTGATATATATCTTTAACTTTTTATTCTTCTTTTATACAAACATTATTAACATTGCCACAAATGACCTTAATAGCTAAATAGGCTCTTATTCCAGATTCTTATTAATTATTGTCTCTAATATCTTTGCCTATGGTTTTGAGAATCTATATATTGAACTATATAGCAGTTATTTTTCTGTTTCTAATTCTATAACCAGGTTTCATAGTTTATGTTCTAGTAAATTGTTTACTACTTTCTCCTTAAATAGTGCTATAAACTTCTTATACTCCTCTAGCAGTTTAGGTTATAACTAGTTCTCATCAATAGATAGTACTGCCGATACTATTAAGTGCTCTGCAAGCTATTAAGTTACTACTGTTGACAACAGTATATTTTCTACAAACTATTGCTTATTATAACCATTGTCACAAATATCCTAAGCCCTATCAAGAACGCTACAGACACAGGAGTGATGCTGTTACTATTGGACTGGATCACAGACCCATAGAGTCATTAACAATATGCATGACTCAGCAAGGATAAACTGAATACGAGGACAGACAGTACTTGGTGTATTTGAAGACTTTCTTATTACTTTTATTTATTTCTGTTACCAGTAATTATACTTAGGCAAGAACTTTATTCTTTATATACATGATTATGTATATAATCTTTGTAGTATCATCATTAAACCTTAAGTATAACTAGAAATAAATATTGAGCTATATAGAAAAAAGTATAATTACCAGTTTTCCAGAAAATAATATATAAAAAAGCTACAATTCAATCAGCAACCTCCAGCAGTACTATTGCCAGTGGAAGTATTATTGCTAGTATTGGCAGTAGCACTAGTAGTTATAAAGTCATTAATAATAATAGTTCTATTATTGACAATAGTATTAAGCATTTTGTAAATTCAATACTGAGGCCTAATCTTCTCATTATTTATTACAGTTCTATTATAGTATTCATCAATTAATCAAGCTTATCTTATAAATTGATATTGATAATATATTAAGCCTTCAATGCTATAATAATCAATTAGTTAATTATAAAGTTCAGTGATACATAAAGTCTTTACTGGTATTAATCATATATAGTCTTATCCTGGTAAATAAAATGTAGCATAATGAGTCAAATATAATGGTAAGCATATATGATGGTTACTACAGGCACTAAAACTTTATCAATAATTTAATTATGAGTACTAATAGTTAGAAATCAAGTTATCAGATAGTTCAATTGATTGTTAATATATACTAAAAGACTAAGTTTAACTACTTGTGATATGTACAATAGATAGCAGTTGTAATGAGCAACTATTAGTTTAAAGCTATAGTTGACTTTACTGCCAAAAGCAATAAAGTAGTTTTAACAACTATAATAAAATAGTACTACTTAAAAATGAAGTCTATAATAATTTAACAAAATAGTATTTATCTATTGAATATGGAGGTAAGTTATAAGCTTAATAAAAATAAATTCAATTAGCCAACTAGTTAAGTATTAGTATAACTTGGGAATTAATTAAATATATCTATTAAGGTATTATATATAATAATATAGAAGCATTACTAGAGTACTGCCAAAACTGCTAAAAGAAACTTTTAAATCACTTAAGAAGATCTTTATAATCAATTATTTTTTCCTGAAACTAGAAACAGATACAAGTTGATTGTACTGATATAGGAAATTATATAAATAGAAATTATAAATAGATAATATATACTAAAGACTATTATAGTAAATTTAAAATCTTTAGCTCTTGGGGAGAAAAGAGGTAACTATTATAGTTTGGGATTTTCATTAATAGGTTAAGATTTTCAGCAAGTTAAAAATGGTTTAGTGCAATAATAGTTAAAATTTAAAGGTATATTAAAGTAACTTCTTAATTATAGTATTAAACCTATTTATAGTTAAATCTATATACTATAATATCACATATTAGTAAAGAAGAGAAATAATATATTTAAGAACAAATTATTCACATTGTGTGACAATCTGACTCCGATGAGGTCCTGTCTTCTAGTTTATCTTGGCATTTAGGTATACAGCGTGGTGTTCTTTGAGTGACTGGGATAGTGTGACGATCTGACTCCGATGAGATCTCTTCTTCTAGTTTGTCTTAGTGTTCAGGTATATGGTGTGGCATTCTTTGGGTGACCATGAGACAGATATGTTGGTCTCATATACTAAGATAGCTAAACGGTCTTGCTGCAACTTATATCAAAAGATATCTTAAGTAATGGTTCTTGGTGGAAAGCTTATATTGCTAAACTAATAAGACTTTCAGTGAAGAGAAACAGAAAGATGCTTTCCCTGAGATTCTAACGCTATATTTATAACTGCCTCTTCACTAATCTCTTGGCCACTTGCCAATAGGCGACTCATACTATTTGAGGTGTTCTATCCTTGGCGTGACTCACTTCCAACTCATGCCGAGTCTAATAATGAAACCTGAGTTGTTGTGACTTACAATTCTCCATCCATACTTGAGCTACCCACTACACCCAGCTGATATGTTCTTCAGCTGCCAAGTGTTTTTCAACTCTCTTGGTTCTTTACCTGCGATCAATGATTCTTCACCCATGGGTCGTGGTAGTTCCTGTTGGCCAGTCACTTTCTAGCGAGACTCCTTAGCAGTAGCATGACTAGTTGAGGTCGTTGCCTTGACAGGGGTACAGGTGATTTATTGAGTTGCCGTAGGTCGTACTTTCAATGCTGAGGGCACTGATTGCGTAAACTCTTGTTCTGGCTCCCACACTTCCATGGCAAGTGCCACTTGTCCTCGTATTCAGTTCATCCTTGCTAAGCCGTTTAAGCTATCCATGTCCTATAGGCTTGCGATCTGGTCCAATGGTTCTAGCGCCACTCCTGTGTCCGTGGTGTTCCTGATGAGGCTCAGAATATCTATGACAAATAGATATATTAGTTCCATATATTAAGATAGCGAAATGGTCTTGCTGCAACTATATCAAAAGATATCTTGAGCAATGATTCTTGGTACAAAGCTTATATTGCTAAACTAACAAGACTTTTAGTAAATAGAAAAGGAAAAATGCTTTCCCTAAGACTTTAGTACTATATTTATAGCTGTCTCTTCACTGATCTCTTGGCTGCTTGCCAATGGGTGACTCATACCACTTGAGATGTTCTTTCCTCAGCGTGACTCACACTTGACTCATGCTAAGTCCAATAATGAAACTTGAGTCATCATGACTCATAACTCTCCATCCATACCTGAGCTGCCCACTACACCCAGCTGACGTGTTCTTCAGCTGCCAAGTGTTTCTCAGCTCTTTGGATCCTTCACCCATGACCAATGGTTCCCTGTTCGTAGGTTATGGTGGTTCCCATTGACTAGTTGCTTCCTAGCTAAACCACTTAGTAGTTGTATGGCTGGCTGAGGCTACTACTTTGACCGAAGTGTAGATGATTTACTGAGTTGCTACAGGTTGCACTCCCAGCACTGAGAGTGCTAATTGTGCAAACCCCTGCTTCAGCCCCCACTTGTTCATGGTAAGTACCATCCATCTTCATATTCGGTTCATCCTTGCTGAGCCATTTAAGTCATCTGTGTCTCACAGGCCAGCAATCCAATTTAATGGTCTTAGCGCCACTTCCATGTCTGTGGCATTCCTAATGAGGCTCAGGATGTCTGTGACACATTGAGATAATAGTATGAGTATTATAAACATCTTAGGCCTCAAGTTATAGAACACCCCAGATGCAAAAGTAATATAGAAACCATTAAATCAGATCGCAAATAAAGCTTTATTAAGTATAGCATATGGCTGAAAAAGCTAGTTACTGAATATAAATAACAATAAAACTTGCCAGAGTTTGGTACCTAAAGTAATAATATATAGTAACTGAAAAATATAAGACAATACTCTAGTCAAGTAACTCTTGCTCAGCAGACTTAGCTAGTCACTATAATACTAAAGAAGTAATACAAGAAGTGACCAATAAACTACAAAGACCCTTAGTTAAAAACAAGTTGAGGGTAACTTCAAAAGGAAGCTAATAGATCTCTAACAAGCTGAGATAGTTAGGGGACACATTAGTTCAAAGTAATAATACAGTAATTGCATAGAAGTTATAAACATTCTAAGTTTCATCAGGAATGCTATGAACATAGTAGTTGCACTGTTATCATTGGACTGGATCATAAATCCATAGGGTTAAGGATGACATATATAGCTCAACAAGGATAAACTAAAAACAAGGGCGAATGGTACTTACTATAGATAAGTGAGAGCCAAAGTGAGGTTCATACAATCAACACTCTCAGTGCTGAGAGCATAACTGGCAACAAGCTCAGTAAAATACCTATACCCCAGTCAAGGCAACAACCTCAGCCAGTTACGCTATTACGAAGTGTCTTAATCAGGAAGTGATTGATCAACAGGAATTACTATGACCTACAGGCACAGAACTATTGGTCGTAGAAGTAGAATCAGGAGAGCTAAGGGATACTTGATAGCTAAAAGATATATTAGTTAAATATAGTAAGTAGTTCAAGTATGAACAGAAAGTTTTAAGTCATAGTTACTTAGATTTCATTATAGGACTTAGTATAAGTAAAGTGTAAGCCATACTAAGAAAGGAATATATCAAGTGGTATAAGTTACTCATTGGTAGGTAGTTAAGAGATTAGTGAAAAAATAGCTATAAATATGATATTAGGATCTCAGAGAAAGCATTTTTCCTTCCCTCTCCACTAAATATTTTGTTAGTTAGTAATAAAGCTTCGTATCAAGAATTATCGCCTAAGATATCCTTTGATATAGTTGCGGCAGGACCATTTTGCTATTTCAGTATATAGGACCAATATAACTATCTTAGAGTCACCTTTAAAATGCCTTGTCACATACCTGAACACTTAAACAAACTAGAAGATAAGACCTTATCAGAGTCAAATCATTAAAATAGAGGTAGAAAAGATAGAAGTTATAAAGTAACTCAGGTTTTCTTATTTGAAATTTAAATTGTAAGTTAAGCTTTAGTATAACTGTAATATGATATACAATCACTTGATAGCAAATGGCTAGTAACTTAATAAAGAGTTACAATAAAAAGTACTTAAAAAGCAATCGAAAGCACTTTCTTCTTCTCTTTATCAAATATATTATTTAGAAGTTTATTACTTAACAATTCGAGTTTTATTACCTAAGATATCGAAAGATATAATTGTATACTACTTCGTTAAATCCCAACTAGAAAGTAATTTTAGTCCTTAACAAAGAAAAGACCATATTTACAAATTGAGTTACCTTAAATACCTTAAGTTTAAGTAGTATATACTAATATCACTGTCATGAACATTCTAAGCCTCATTAGGAATACCATGGACATGGGAGTAGTGCTGTTATCATTGGACTAGATTGTGAATCCATAAGGTTAATAACAACACATACGGCTTGGCAAAGATGAACCGAATACAAGAATGGACAGTACTTACCATAAGTAAGTAGAGGCTAAAGTAGAGTTTGTGTAATTAGTGCTCTCAGTACTAAGAGTGTGATCCACGGCAAGTTCAATAAATCGCCTATATTCCAGTTAAGGTAATAACCTCAGCTAGCTACATAACTGCTATGCAGTTTAACTAGAAAGCGATCAACTAATAGAAATTACTATGATTCACTAACACAGAACCATTAGTTATGGAAGTAGAATCAAGAGAGCTAAGAGATACTTGGCAGCTAAAAGACACGTTAGCTAGATATAGTGAACAGCTCAGGTATGGACGAAGAGTTATAAGTTATGGTGACTCAGGTTTCATTATTGGACTAAGCATGAGTCAAGTATGAGTCATGCCAAGAAAGGAACATATCAAGTAATATAAGTTACCTATTGACAAATTGGTCAAAAAATTAGTAAAGAGACAGCTATAAATATAATATTGGGATCTCAGGAAAAGTGTCTTTCCTTCTCTTTTCACTGAATATCTTATTAGTTAACAATAAAGCTTTATACCAAAAATCATTGCCTAAAGATATCTTTTAATATAGTTGCAGTAAGACTGTTTTACTATCTCAGTATATAGAATTAACATAACTATCCTATAATCATCTTAAGAATACCTTGTCACGCACCTGAATATCTAGACAAATTAAAAGATAAGACCTTATTAAAGTCAGATTATCACAATTACCTATCTCACAATACTTAAAGCCTTAACTACTAAAATTGGTTAAATAAGTAAATTACAGTATTGTTATTAATTCTGAAACAAATTAATAAATTCTATAGTATTACAATTAATCAAATACCATAAAAAATTATATTTCTATATCTTGTATAGATAAGTTCAATCAGTATAATATTTATTAATTCATTCAATTAGATACTTTAGTTAATATATCTTTAATTTACAAATTGATAAAAACTTGAGAAATTTTTATTAAATTTATAACCTAGTCTTAGTTAATTAGTATATTCTCAATTTTGCTATGAGATATATATATTAACTTGTTTAAAAAGGATAATTACTTCTGAAAGTAATGAAATAACTTATAAATATAAAATATATAATAATGTCTTTATAGTAACTAATTCTCTACAAATAAATTAGGCTTATACAATTATGTATACTAAAGTATAAAATTAACTCCAGAAAATAAGAAAACATATAATTAAAGAATATATAAAGACTTATATTATTTAGATTTTTATGAATATTAACTTATTAGCTTCTCTATTTCTTGAAAAAATCAAGGTCCTCTTAATAACTAGTAAGTATTTAAGTAAGTATATAAGGTTTTACTTATACATTACTATAAGATTCAGGTTTCAAGAGGTATTTTAGAAGGAAAATATCTAGCAAACTTTCTCTTCCTTATTTTAGAAACAGTACAAGTAAACTTCTTTACCAATATTACTATAAATGTTAATTTAATCTCTATTACCTACAAGAACTCCACAGAAACTGAATTTGAACCAAAGTATATATATAAAGGAAATTACACTTCAAACCAGTATATTCATAAAAAAAGTAAGTATATATTAAGTTCAACCTTAAAGCCAAACCCCTTTAAATTGTTGAAATAGTATGAATAACATCAAGCCAAATACTAAATGTAGTTGCAGCAATGTTACAAGACTTAGGAGTAAAAGTTATTAAAGTATGAAGCTCTAAATTACTTTATACAGTAGAATTAATTCTTTTTTTAATAGAACTAATTACTATTTCTTCTAGAAATAGTCTTTTATACATATATAAAAAGAAAGGAAATTATATATCTCTTGACACATTAACTGCATATAGCATAACAGTATATTACTATCAAGCTGCAGCTACAGTTTTAGCTTTTTAGAGTTTTGTACTATAGTATAATTTGTAATAAGTAATATTATAGTAAAGGCAAGAATAGTACAATATGTAGAAATGTAGTGATTAAAGTAAATAGAACTTTACAAAGGAGGAAACAGATTACTACTATAATAGATATTCCAGTTAAGAAATAAAGATGAAGTTGAAAACTGTTTTATTGATAGATATTAATAATTGTATTTTTCTTTATTTGATTTCTATTCTTCATTCATATATGTGTTATGAATTCTAAAATCTATTCCTGAATGTAAAACTCATTAGTAAACTTGTATATTCTTTAATTATATACAATACTTCTTCTAATTTCTTATAAATAATTATAGTTAATTACTAAACTGAGATACTACTATTTTAATATCTACTACTCTAAATCTCTACTAAATGTTATATACTTTTTTTTAAATAACTAAATCAAATAATATAAAACAATAGCATATTATAATTCTACTTAATATTAGGTATAGTAAGTAATGATAATAATAGTAGAAATTACTGCAAATAGATTACTAGAAGATCTTTAATCTATTCTTTAAATTATAGTTATTATTAGTCTCTATATATTACTTATAGTACTTATAGTTATATAGTCTTACTACTATATTAAGTAGATTTACTACTTATTGTTGATTATAAATACTGTACTCTTTTTTTTTTATTTAATAGTAAAGAAACAAAAATTTCTTTTCATAAATATGATAAGAAAAGAGGAAAAAAATAAAGAGGTATTTTATTGTATACAATTCACAAATGTTATAGAAATTCATAAATAAATTCTATATTTATGAAGTATATATTATTTATTAATGATATTTAAGAATGTAAGTTTTTACTGCTATTTCTCTATAATAGATAACTTCCATGAATTCTCTATTAAAAGGCTATATTTTTACTTCTTTTTCTATAGTTTAGATTATTAAGATTATTAAAAAGTATTATTTCTTTTTACTTAATTATTAGTCTTCCTTCTCTTATTATTATAGGAAGCTTTTAATTACCATTGCATTTATGATTATTCTTAACTTCTACTCTTACTTAGAAAACTATATATTTATTAGTAAAAATGCCTTATTTATAAATAGTATATAATTTGTAAAAGATAATTTTATTCAAAAATATTTATACTATCTTTATTTCATATATATAGTGTGTAAATAGAGAAGTAATATTTCTGAATAACTTACTTTTAATTATAGATAAGAATATTTCTAAATATTATATAATAGTTATTTACTTTCTACTATCTTACATTTTACTTAATTATGTGAAATACAATTATATGCCATAACTATATGTAAAGCAATACAATTAGTACAATATTTATTTTACCTTATAATCTAATTTAACTACAAGTTTGAAGTTAAAGTAGAAAGAATATATTTACAATATTATAATATTTAGCTTCAAGTATTTATTTAAGGAGTCCTTGATGCAGAACATGCTTAATAACTTGAAAGATACTGCTTTAATAATAAACTTATATATTAAATTTTTGTCAATACTTAAGTTATTAACATTTTGTAAAACTTATTAATACTAATATAATATAAATAATAAAGAAGTTTTAATAATTACTAAATAGTTCTGCAAAGCTAGTAAAGTAACTCTATAGCTAAAAAATAGCTGGGGTATATCTATATAGTAAAGTAAATAATAAGTAGTACTTTCTCTAAAAACTTTACAAGTAGTATTTATACTAATTACTATACAATATATTTTTAACTTTTATAAAAAGAGACTTTTTTAGTTTTCTATTACATTTTAGGCTAATAGACTTCTTTATTTCTAGCTTGTTAATAGAGATGAGTTCTTAATATGACTTAAAAGAGTTGAATTTTAACTACTTACTTATTATAAATAAAAATAAAGTTTACTCTCTTTCACAAAGTAAGGATATATCTTAAATAGAACTAATAAAGTTATAAGATATTATTTTAAGTAATTAGGCTAATATGTGTAGATTTCAGATTGCTTTAGATAAATTAAAGAGAAAAACTATTTGAGTGTCTACCAGTTAATATAACTGATTACTAACTTCATTTATAATATGAAAGTGCTTTATATACTTAATATAATATATTAATATTTTTCAAAACAGCTTTACATTTTTTACTATATTAGTATTGTTGATTTTCAGAAATTGTCAATAGCTTAAATGCTAATAAGAACTCAATATACATATTTATGACTTTGATAATAATAATAATAATAATAATAATAGTAAAATTTCTGTAGAATTCTTTGTTGGGTATGTACTCTCTATTTACAATTAATTTTATATGTAGTTCAAAGGAAA
>JAJDMX020000208.1:0-71475 GCA_022345685.2 Nothomitra cinnamomea | reverse complement strand
TGAGTTATATATAAAGCTCTTAAAGTACTGCTTCTTGGTGACAACTATTAACTTTCTGAAGTTTATCTTATTCTTTGACGGTATGTTGATGGAAAAGAGCAAGGTAGATATAGTTACTGACTAGTCAAAACTAAGGACATTTTGTAAGATTTAAGTATTTCTGGACTTTGTCAACTTCTACAAGTATTTTATTATAAGATTCTCACAAGTCACTGTACCCTTATCAAGACTGCTTGTAAGTAGTAAGAGTAGGAGAAAAGCTAGACTATTTATGTTAATTAAAGATACTACAATGACATTCTAATGATTAAGGGATGTCTTTACTAAGGCTTCAATCTTCCAGTATTTTAACCTGAGAAAACCTATAAGGATTGAAACAAATGCCTCAGGTTTTGTAATTGCAGAAATCATTAACTAACCTAACGACCCGATGTCAGTCCAAAGGAGCAATGCATATTGACATCCTGTCACCTTCTAGTTATGGAAAATAACTTTAGCAGAGAGAAACTATAAGATATACAACTAAGAACTACTAGTGATTGTCAAGTGTTTCAAGTACTGGTAACACTACCTAGAGAGTAGCAGTTAGCTCTTAATTATAGCATCAGATCATACAAATCTACATTACTTTATGACTATAAAAGAGTTAACTCAGAACCAGGCTAGATGGGCTAAATAACTATCTACCTTCAATTTTGAGATTGTATATTGCAAAGAATTTACCAACCTTGTAAATGGGCTCTCTAGAAGGCTTGATTATAAGCTAGAGAAAAAATGGGCTAAGAGCTTATTATTACTCACACTGCAGATAAAGCTTGCTTGAGCCTTTATAGAACAATAACTACTGGAAGTAGTGGTAGTACTGCTGTAAGTATATGTATAATACTTGAAGGCTGATAGTAATGCATTAGAGATTTGTATATATATAGCATAAACAGAATAGCACTGAAACTTTAAGAAAATAAGAACTACTTCCAAGAATATTATACATATACAGAGTGTAACACCCTAGCACAAAACTATCAATGAGAATTTGAAAAAGCCTTTATGGGAAAATAGAGTGCTCTGTCCAGTCAAGCTGGTTCCATTAGTAGAGACCGAGGTATAGCTATAAGCTGCAAATAGATCCTCAGGGTCAAAAAAGAGTAAAACCCTTAAGCTCAAAACCTAGCATGGAGCCCTTAAAGCTAAGTTGCTTCTGAGCCTCTGGCAGAATAATAGTAATACCTCTGTTATTGGTACTAGTGGTCTAGAATACCTTGTGCCATAGTGAATAGCTACAGAGACAGCTTTTACTAAAACAGCTTTTAAGGGACCTAGCAAAATACTTATAAACATGGTTTACCATTTTCAGACAAGAGACATCTTAGCTATGAAGAAATAAGCAGTAGTAGTGAGTTCCTGTCATACTAGCAGTAACATACTAGCTATATGAGAAGAAGATGAAAAAGGCTTACTTCAATTTAAGAGGAGCGTCTATATTCTAGAAGATAAGGTATTGTATTAAGAGGTTTTTAAGATAAACCATATTAATTTTACTGGTGGCCATTTTAGTGCTACTAGAATGATTGAACTTATTCAAAGAAAGTATTATTAGCCAGAACTTGCTAATGAGGTTAAGAAGTATATTAGTACTTGTGATGTATATCAATGTACAAAGTCGCCGCAATATTAACCCTATAGTAAATTATAGCTACTAGAACTTCAAACAAAGTCTTGAAAAAATCTTTCGATAAATCTTATTTTAGGGCTGCTATCAAGTAAGTGCTACAATGGCAACTCAACAATATATAACTCTATATTAGTAATTGTGGATTGCTATACAAAGATGATGAAATACTTCTATGCAAAGAATATCCTGGATATTTAACAATTAGCTAACATATTCTATAAAAAGATTGTTAAGAATTTCAGCATACTCACAGAGGTAATTACAGATAAAAATAACATCTTTACAAGTCACTTCTGATTAAGTCTTATATTTTATATGAAGATAAAGTGTTAACTTTTTACTACATTACACTCGCAAACAGATAGGTAAATAAAATACCAGAATCAAGTTATTAAGCAATACTTATGATATTATATAGATTATAGTTAAGATGACTAAGTAGAATTGCTACCATTAGCAGAATTCATGTATAATAACTTCATTCATGTCACTATGGGTCAAATTTCTTTCTTTACACTATACAACTTTTACTTAAAAATTAATTTGGATATTGAGAGTAATAATCTAAAGGGAAAAGCACTTGTGAACTATATATATGCTGAATACCTTGTATACATGCACTAACAATTTGAACTATATCTGCAGATGATTGCAGAATACTAGAAGAGATACTATAATAAGAATTATTAGTCTCAGCGATACAACGTCAATAATATAGTACTACTGCTAGCAAAAAGTATACGATTTAATAGGTCTAACAAGAAACTGAACTATAAGTTCCTTGATTCTTTCAAAATTATTAAGATATGAGACAGTTAAGTTTATAAATTGAAACTGCTGAAACACTACAGTAGACTGTACCCAGTGTTTCACATATTATTATTAGAGTTATAGAAATAGTAGCTTGATAGTGTGATACTATTGAAGCTCTCGCCAGTACTTTTAATGAATAAGAGCAATAAAAAGAAAGTCAAAGAAGTATTAGACTACAGATTAAACAAGAAGGGCAAATTAGAATACCTTATTCAATGAGCTGGATTGTAACGTGGAGCCTTAAAGGGTGAGGACTGTGGTTGTAGCTTAGCGGCGATGTGCCATTATACCACATGTGGTTAGAACGCTGAGAGACACATATATGTAAATCCAGAAGGCTGCTTCTCCCAGAAGTAGCAATTAGTTCTATACTAGAAATCAATATTCTGAAGTTATTGAAATTCAGTCTATTACATATAGCATTATGGAGCCTCCATATGTTATTGACGCTTATCCTTGAGCCTTGTGACATTGCTGCGATACTGCTCAGTGTTCAGCTCAACATTGTTCACACTGATTTAGCAATCTGAAAAGGGCTGGCTTTAAGGTTGGCCTTGACATGGATATCTCATATAGGAAAATTCCTATAAGTCTGTATCTAATCTAAGGAATACCTAACAAGCAATTTGAGAATACTATCAATGCTGCCCCAAACTTGTACCACTATTTAGTAATAATCATAAAAAGAGAAGAAAGTGGACTTGAATACTCTTTTCATGGTTTTCCTTCACTAAGTTTTATGTATTTTTAACAAAGTCTAGTATATACTAACTTTGTAGTGATAGCGGTTTAAAGACATTCTGTAAGAATGAAAGTCTGGAGTCATAGCAGCTTTAGAGTTAATATGATAAAGAAGAACCATAAATACAATTCCAGGAAAGTAAAGAAATCTTATTAAGCTCATTGCTATAAGGGCAGAATCAGCAATACCACTTTTTAGTAAAAGCGAAGAAAACTGTAATGCAAAAAAAAGGGAAAAGCTAAAAGTACTGTGAATAGCTACTGAACTCATACTCTAGAAAATCTCTCCCCATTATCATCATCACTAGGAGTGTTGATTGCTGTAAACCTACAAAGAGCATCCACTTTTCTTAAAGCAGCCCCTCTAGTACTAAAATTAGCAAAGAAAGTTGTTAGAGCAAAGACATGAGTGGTACAAGCAGAGGGTACCAAAAAATTCTTTTTGAATATCTTAGCAGTCTTCCTGGTAAAAAGATAAATAGGAGGATCTTTGGAGCTAGCTACGTAAGTAGGAGCTTTCCCCTTTAACTTCTTTCTAGCCAATTTATACTCACTATCACTCTTATATCAGCTATCTAGCAACTCAATAGCAGATGCTCTATACTTCTTATTATCTGACTTAGCAAAGCACTTTTCTGGAGACTTGTTCTGAGAGGTAGGGCCTAGGAGCATATCACAGCAAGTATTAATATCTACAATAGTTTTCCTCTCCTTAAGGTCTATATTTGAGAAGTCCAGGCCAGAGTAGTCAAACTCATTAGTGTTGGGGAACTAAATCCCCTTAAAGGCATTCTTAAGTAGTCTTGATTACTCTAAGAAGAGAAGTTAGTAACAGCTATCTGAAGAAGTCTCACACAGAAGGCAAACTTACTAATATATGTAAGAATTGATTAATTGACTCCAAAGCGACAGTGATGCAAAGTTAGATGAACACATGTCCTTTTGCCTCCATAGCCTTCTTAGTTATTATTACTATACTGATGCTGTGGAGTCAAGTTACCATTACTTTTCTCAGTTTCGACAATTCTCTCATATAATTCCTGTATCTAAAGACTTAATGGTTATGGCAAGAAACTTAAGTCCTAACCTAACTTATCTTGATAATAGTCTCCAAATATATTACCCTATCTGCCACCTATATTACTTTATTTCCCTAGTACTAAAAGTGTTTAAAGACTTAACAAAGAGTTAGCTGACAGTATGGCAAAGAAGTTTTAAAGGCAAGATAATATTTTCATAAAAATGAAACAGGGTATTAAAAAGAAGAAAAGGCAAATAAAAAGAGTAATATACACAAGTTAGAGAAATAGGTGTAAGAAATGCAGGAATAGTAGCTTAAAAGAGCAGAGAAAAGAAAGAAAGCTTAGACTAAGGTTTATCTCACTAAAAACTTACTAGGAAGATACTGCTAAACATATTTCAAAGGTATACTACTCTTGCATTGAAATCAAAAGTCAAAGAAAATGATACAAGAAAAGAGAAAAGAAAGAAAACTTCTAGCCTCATAGTGTTTCTTTTCCCCTTTGCATCAAGAACACTTAATAATATTAGGTAGCTTATGACACTTAATCCAATAGATAGTATCAATATACCAGATGTACTGTAAACATAGTATACAGGTAAGGGAAGCTATATAGCACACAGTTGCAAACCTAGAAAGCTTCATTATGGCTTTAGGAGTTTAGTTAATAGTTGCTATAATGAATAAAGATATGAAGCTTAGAACACAAGAAAAGGAACCATGACACATTGGAGTAAATAGTACAGAGTACACTAATGATGTAGTGAAGTGAGTTGAAAGAAAGAAGAAGTTAAGATGTGCATAAGTAATAATATAAATTTTGTACTGTTTTGTGCATGACTGTCAATTCCTGAATTTAGCTAGCACTATAAGGCTACACTATCACCCATTCTTGTAGAAATCTCTAGGGTCTCTAGGAATCAAGATTTTAATACTTTCTAACCCTTATACCTACCTAAGAGCTTGATCAAAGTAAATACTATCTTTAAAGCTCTTTTGAACTTGCTATAGGTAAACCGCTGATATACCAACATCGTACTCCCAGAACGTCCCCTTCAACACCCAATATTGAATATTAATACTTCTTCAATTCTTGATACTATCTCCAAATAGAGTCTATCTTACCTAAAGGTGTTTATCGAGAAATACAGAGAGGAACTTGTAACTGATCAAGAGTTAAAAGCAAGGAAGTCAGAAATTATGTTGAACTCAATACTATACCACTAGCATCATGCAATAGTAGCATCAGCTCTAACTTTAACTAAGGAGCAACATTCTTATAGCTTAGAGAGCCAGGCTCTAAAGGGGGAAGACAATTGTAATACAAAGCCTTAAAGAGCAAGGACTGCAACTTGACAGCAATGTACTGTTGCACCGCATGTGGCTATTATGCCAAGAGATATATAATCCCCTTTCAATTATGTATGCACAGGAGCTGCTTCTGAAAGAAGCAGTGATTAATTTTACAATTAGTTTTTACTATTAGAATTTCATCTCATCGCATAAAGTAATGTAAAGTATCTTATCTCTATTACCTTGACCTTAAGAGCCTCATGATATTGCTCTAACTGTACTTGACATTCAGCTCAATGTCATTCACACTGTTTTAGCAATCCAGAGGGTTTGGCTTTAAGGTAGACCCTAATACCCTCACTCTCTTTACCCTTCAAACTCAATTTACCAAATTCCTTTAATCTCACTTGCCAGACCTATCTTTTTGAGCAAGGCATTTCTCCCTTACTGTGCTGCACCTCATCATGGTAACCTGAACATTTCTTCTGATTTCAGCTTAGCATTCCAGCAATTAAGTGATCTTATAGAGATAAGGGAGTTATATGGCTTATTTCGTATCCTCTTCCAGCAAAGGTATGGTTCACAACATTATTGTAACAAACTAATGAGTTAGGGGTAGTATTGTAGTAACAGGGTACAAAAATAAATTAAATTCTAATTAACTAGCTAGACTACAAAATAGGTATATTCAAGTACCTTAAGTATTGTTTTAATTTCACACTACAAACTTCTTGAATAGGAGTTAGTAACAATTATGTGATTGCTCCTATTCAAATAAACCTTAGCCAATGGTTAGTAGCCTCTTGTAGCAGTGCCACAAATATACTGTGAATAAATATGATAGCTTGATATGCTAATCTTCTATACTGTGACAATCTAACTCCAATGAGGTCTTGTCTTCTAGTTTGTCTAAGTGTTCAGGTACATGGTGAGGTAATCTTAAGATGACCATGGGACAGTTATGTTGGTTCTGTATACTGAGATAGTAAAACAGTTCTACTGCAACTATATTAAATGATATCTCTGGACGATGATTTTTAGTATGAAGTTTTTATTGCTAAACTAATAAGACATTCAGTAAAGAGAGAAGGAAAAACACTTTTCCTGAGATCCCAATACTGTATTTATAGCCATCTCTTCACTAATCTCTTGGCTACCTGTCAATAGGCAACTTATACCGCTTGATATATTCTTTCCTCAGCGTAACTTACACTTGACTCACGTTAAGTCCAATAATGAGATCTGAGTTATTATAACTTATAGCTCTCTATTCATACTCAAGCTACTTACTACAACTAGCTAATGTGTTTTTCAGCTACCAAGTATTCTTCAGCTCTTCTAGTCCTCTTCTCACAATTAATAGCTCTATGCCCATAGATAATAGTAGTTCTTGTTAACTAGTTACTTCTTAGCTAGACTTCTTGGCAGTTGTGTAGCTGACTGAGATCATTGTCTTGACTGGGATGTAAGTAATTTATTGAATTGCTACAGGTCATGCTCTCAGTACTGAAAGTGCTAATTACACAAACCCCTGCTTTAGCCTCAACTCATCTATAGCAAGTGCCATCTGTCCTCATATTCAGTTTATCCTTGCCAAGCCATGCCTGCCGTTCTTAACTCTATGGGTCCGCAATCTGGTCCAATAGTACTAGCGCCACTTCCATATCTGTGGCGTTCCTGGTAAGGCTTGAACTATTTCTGACATATATTATAGAGCTTGTTTTACTGGCCAAAGGTCATAGTTAACTCATTATATGTATCTAGCTACTTTATTTCTTGCTAGTCTTGATTCTATTTACATAGTCACTTATTCTACATACTAATCCATTTCTATTAGATGTTTTACAAATAACTATCTTATTTATAATTTTCCACTTTATTGAACTCTATACAGTTGATTACTTTGGTCTGATATTCATTTCTCTATGTGTGCGAAAGTTTGTTGCTGAGAGAGATACTAACAATCTAGTAAGTAAGTATTGTTGGTTGTTGAGAAACAAATGACTTGATTTAGTTACTTCAATTTACAAGAAAGTGACTAACTAAAATTCTTATGGAGGCTCGCTCAGCAAACTCCTAAGCCTTTACATACCTTATGACTCAATCAGTAAGTCATACTACTTTCTACCTAATTCCAAATCATGGCTAACTACTAATACCAGTCTGGGTCAGGGTAACATATAGAGATTTAAGTACCTATGGAAGTAATAGAATAGAGGTGTATTATTGAAGTTATTGAGGTAAAAATTCCTTACTCTTCAACCTCTGAGTTAGAATAGCAATGTAATAGTAAACCTATTCAACATAATCATAAGGCCATATAACTACAAGTACCATAAGTAATATATGGAGACTAGTAATGACTATAATCTAGAGAATAGATCAAGCGTTCCCTAGTAATCCTTTTGCAATATTTAGTAGTAAATCTCTTAACCATTGAATTTACTACTCTTAAGTATACTATGGAATTCTAGTGTATAATATTAATGGAACTCGAGCAGCTAAATATTTTAATATATACATCAGATATTTAGGGAATATCACTAACTAAGGCTAACATTAAAAGGAATGGACTAACAAAATATAATAGTGAACATACTTAGAGACTTTTTATTTAAAAGCTATAAAATATTTAATATTTCCATATACTTGACTTATATAGTAGAGATTACTAATCTTGACCAAAAATACTCAAAGAGAAATTTGCCTTACTAGCTCAGATTAACTTCACGACTACTTTCAAAATCATCCTCACTATCTCTTTATCAGTCTCTTACTTATAATATTAGTCTTGCCTTATTTACTCTTTTTTCTATGCTAGATAAAGAGTTATACCTTAAATTTATTTACTAGCTCTCTTGCCTCTTGTCCTTCCTAACTCAGATTTAGGCATTCAAGTTATTAACAATTATGAATCTATTCCTAAGAACAAAGAAGAACTTATTAAAACTATTAAGGAAAAATGGAAAAACATAATGGCCAAAGATTTTAATAATATAATTGTTAATATGTTGACCCATATGAAAGTTTATATAGTAGTGAAAAGAAATTATATTAAATAGCAGAAATAAGTACTATATATAGTAATAACTTCTATAGTCTATTGTCAGGGCTAGTCCTGAAGTCAGCCTTTTTCAAATTGCTAAAACAGCGTGGACGATGTTAAGCCAAATGCCAAGCACTGTCACAGCAACATCATGAAGCTTAAGGGTAAGGGTCAACAGTATATAGAGGCTCAGCAATGCTATATACAATAGACTAAATTCTAATGACTCAAGAACATCGATTTCCAGTGTAGAACTAATCACTACTTCTGAGAGAAGCAACCTCCTGGATTTACATATATGCATCTCTCAATATACTAACCACATGCAGTATGACAGTGCACTGCTACTTAGCCACAACTGCAGTCTTTACCCCTTAGAGCTCTACATTACAACTATATATATTACTTTAAGCATCAAAATGTGTCAATAACTGTAAAATTAATCTCTTCATTACTATTTTCCTATTTGCTTATTTTTTTACATTTTAAAACTTTATGATTCTATATGTACATATAGTATTATTTAGTTTTGACACTTTTGCATAATTGCACAATTTTTAAGACATTTAAGATTGATATAAAATCTCTACAACGAGCCTGTAAGCTCAAAGTCTAGAGAAATTATTCTTTGCAATTAAAATATTATAACTTCAATGCTTAATTATTATTACATTATTTTAAGATGGGCATACAAAGTTATAATGCTATAAAAAGTAAATCTTTCTTATAAGCAAATTAACTTACTATCTGGTCTTCATAAATTGACTATTTGACAAGTTCTGGAACATACTCAGAAAAATCTAAAAGACTTCTCTGCTACTTACCCTTATACTAAATAACCTAAAAAGCTTAATTTTTATAATGAATATCATCTAGTTCAAGTAGCTGTTAATAATCGAAGTATTACTATAAAATCACTTTATAAGTAAATTCAGTATTATACAAATACTTTAAAGACTATTCTAGATAAACATGAATATCACAAACAAGTTAGACAATACAAATCTAATTTAAAGCTAGAAAATAAGAAAAAATATCTAGCATTCGCTAAGGCATATAAACATTAAGTTGAAATCAATTAGGAAAAAGTTATATTCTCTGATGAGTACAATATTGAACTAGAGCTAAATAGTTAAGTATTTTGGATTTAGCAACAACTAAGTGAATAACTGAAAGACAAATACTTAAAGCTAATATTTAAGAGTGGTCAGACATTAGTAAGAATATAGTTCTCTATTTTTAAGAACAGAAAAGAGCCTTTAGTATTAATAGATAGTTACATAACTAGAAAGTAGTATTTGGAAAGAGTATTAAAAGGTACAGTCTTGCCTATAGCAACTGATATTAAGTATAATATTAATCCAATAGTGTTTATATATAATAGAGCACTATGTTATTAGGCTTGCATTGCTCTTGAATTCTTTGAAAAGGAGAGCATTACTTTAACAAATTGGCCAGCATACTTGCTCAACTTAAACCCTATAGAAAATATATGAAGTCATCTTAAAAGAGCAATCAATAACCATAACAATATTCCCCAGACTCAAGCAGAGTTAATTACAGCTATGCACAAAAAGTAAGCAGGCATTAAAGTTAAGCATTTTAACTCAATAATATTTAGCATGTTGAATTAAATGAAAGTTTACATTGTAGTGAAAGGTGGTCACATGAAGTAGTAGAACCAAGTTTCTTACTTTATTTATTCTTTATGACTGCAGCTTTCATTCAAGTATAAAAATATTGTAATAATAGTTAAATTGAGTATTGCAGAGCAAAATTAAATCTTTATATATGAACAGAATTTGAGATAGTGTTAAAACTAAATAGCACTATATATACATATAGCATCACTTAGTTTTGACACTATCTCAAATTCTGCCCATATGTGGAGATTTAATTTTACTCTGCAATACTTAATTTAACTACTATTACAACAATTTTATACTCAAATGAAAGCTACAGTCATAATGAATAAATAAAGTAAGGGACCTAGTCTTACTACTTCATATTGCTACCTTTTGCCACAATATAAGCCTTTATCTAATCTAGCATACTAGATATTATTAAGTTAAAATGCTTAACTTTAATGCTTGTCTATTCTTTGTAAATTGTCATAAATAGTTCTACTGAAGTCTAAAAAATGCTGTTCTGATTATTGATCACTCTCTTAAGATGACTTCATATATTCCCTATAGGGTTTAAGTTAAGTAAATATGCTAATCAATTCATTAAAGTAATACCTTCTTTTTCAAAAAACAATATAAGTCTAATAATATAGTACTCCATCATGCTTAAATATTATTGAATTAATATTATATTCAATATCAATTACCACAAGTAAGATTGCATCTTCTAATACTTTTTCCAAATACTGATTTCTAGTTATATGATTATCTATTAACACTAATAACTCTATTCTATTTTCAAAAATAGAGAACTATATTCCTACTAATATTCAACTATTCTTAAATATTAGCTTTAAGTACTTATTCTTCAACTATGTACCTAGCCATTGTCAAATTCAAAAAACTCAACTATTTAGCCTTAGTTCAATATTGTGCTCATCAGTAAACATAACTTTTTCCCAATCGATATTGATCCAATATTTATATACCTAAGTGAACACCAGATATTTCTTCTTATAGTTTGGCTTTAAATAAGATTTACATTATTCAACTTGTTTATAATATCCATACTTATTTAGAATAGTTTTTAAAGTATTTGCACAGTACTGAAATTGCTTACAAAGTGATTTTATTATAGCACTCTAATTACTAATAGTTACTTAAATCAAGCAATATTCATTTTAAAGATTTAGCTTTTTAGTTTGTTTAGTATAAGGGCAAGTAGTAGAGAAGTCTTCTGAATTTTTCTGAGCACATTCCAGAAATTGTTAAAGAGTTGATTTATAAAGGCCAAATAGTAAATTAATTTGCTGATAAGAAAAATTTACTTTTTGTAGTGTTACAACTTTATATGCCCACTTTGAAGTAATATAATAATAGTTAAGTATTGTAGTTACAATATCCTGATTATATAAAACAATTTCTTCAGACTTTGAGTTTGTACACTCATTGCAGAGATTTCATACTAACTTTAAATATCTTAAAAATTGTGAAATTATGCAAAGGTGTCAAAACTAAATAACACTATATATACATATAGTATCATTTAGTTTTAATACTTTACTACTTTTACATTAAAATTACTAGTTTTTAAATAGTTACAATATCTCAACTTAAATATTAATCTGTTCTCAAAAGTAGTTGAAAGTAATAAATTTATCCTGAGTTTTGAGTTTAAAGAGAAAAATGAAGTATACTCATTTTACAGAAGAAATACTATTTAAGTGAGATTTTACTTAGTTTTGGTATGGCATATATAAATTTGAAGGTCTCCACTTTAACAGGGCAGAATTTTATCAACATAACAGATATACTTTCTTTTATCCCTACAAGTTGAAGCCCGAGATAATTCCATTGCTTTCAGCTACTTTTGAGGGTAGGTTAATGCCTAAGTTAAGGTGTTGTGGCTGCTTGGAAATTAGCACTTTTGGTGTAAAAGCAGCAGGGTATCGAAACTAAATGACACTCTGTACATCATTCTTTCCGACACAGCCGAAGCTCTTAATCAGCTATAAGTCAATTAACAAGCCTGTCTTGCTGCGGGGGTTATACATGTTATTACTGTTATATATTATAGCCGATGTTTTTAACTCGATGTCGAAACTCCATGATTTATGCCGAACAACTTCTCCTCCGGAATGCCACCCACAGTCCTATCAGTTGTCCACTGCCAGACGGCTAAACAATTCAACCTCCATCCGTTCTGCAGCCTTCGGACCGCTCATAACCTCACCCATTACGTCTGAGCCAGGCGGAAAATCACTCTCGAAAATTTGCTCCCCGGCTCCCCTCATGTTCGCAAACACGGCCTGCCTGAAATGCCAACAAAAAAGCCGATCAACTGGTCGACGTGGGTTCTGAAGAAACCGCTCATCGAGATGCTTTCCAGCTATTCCCTTTCCGTCGGGTCCAAAGCAGACGATCTTGTGACTATCCTGAAATGATATCAGCCGTTAGGACGTCAAAAAAGGAGCCGTACATACATAAGGGTTGATCGATATATCGTAACCATCAAAAAGTGTGTGAATGTCGGCCCTCAGCAACATCCCATTCTGAACAGAGTTGATGGTATCTCCATTAGTCGCCGGAATTGTGATCCAGCGAGAATAGTCGCTATCCACCCAGTGCTTTTCCCACCCCAAGGGAAATATATGTGCGGCTTCAAATCCCCTCTAGATCCCATGATCAGCTCTGAGCGCCTCTTCTCCTGTTATAACGCATCCACGGTCTCGCTCACGGACTGCATCGCGAAATGTCTCCGTACGGGTTCCGCTACCCAGCGAACCCGTTCGGACTAGCCAATGCTCGTCGGTGACAGTGATGGAACCTAGATGCTTATATTTAGTAGTGGACTGACAATGCGCGTAGCCGTGTAAGGAACCAACGTACCATCCGTAAGAATATAGTACTTGCCGGGACAGAGTGGGTGGTCATCCCTCTAAATCGTTATGCTGTCCTCGTCTCGCAGAAAGTAATTACTGCCGAAGATACAGAATATCTCCACCATCGAATAAAGGTTGGCATTTGTCACACCGTTCGTGAGAATGAGGCCTCCGAGAACCGTGTCAGGATCTTTTGCATCGTAGATGTGGACGTCACGTCCTGCTGAGCGATTGGCAGCAGACATGTTGTGCGGTAGGTTGCATGAACACCTTGCTAGGTCAGATTGCTTGTTCGCCCGTCCAGTGACCGCGCGCGCATTGCGTCGGCCGGCTTTCGGCACCACAGCCAAAGTGTTTGGCGGGGCGTAGGTATCCTACACAACGCGAGAGGGAAATTTATTTAACAACGAGAATATTACATGCTCAATGATACTATTTGATTCGGTTATCTTTGCACTGGTTATGAGTAAATAATTTATTCTTGCTACTCAGTACATAACCGGCAATTGGACAAGAATTCAATAGCTCTTTCAGCAGTGCAGAAAACCTAGTTGCGCAAATTGAATCTCCCTTTGTGACATTATAGACTCCAATCTGGAGGATTGTTCATGATACGTCGACTGCGTCGTCCATATCGTCGTCTGAGCACACCACCACGCTCTCACCCTGATTCATAGCAACCTTGTTCTAGGGGCAAGCCTAGACCGCGGGGCGTTTGATTTGCACCGCGAAATACCGTGGTAGTGTGACGAAAAAACTGCCAACAAAAAGTACGTATCGTCTGGACCGATCTTGACGAAGGCGGGGGACAGAAGTGACGTTTATGGGCAATTGCGCCGCCAACTACACGAAAAAGGGTAGAATTGCACCAAGGAGTTAGACGAGCGCCACCCTTTCTACTGGGGCCGGTTGGCTAGATCTCTATAAGTGGGTCCTTTCTTTCTTGTCTTGCCCAGCTCGACTCTCCCTCTCGGAAATTCTCGGGAGAATGGTTGGAATGTGTACGCGGTACAGACTTTCGTCTCGCCCCTTAGCACTGGAGGGCTCGAGGTCCATGCGTAACTTGCCGTGATGGAGCGGTGGATTGACGGGAATACTGGTGTTATCCTCTCCTAGAGCAATATTTGCTCGTGGGCCTAGAAAACAAAAATACGAGGTGCGAAATTTCGGTTCTGCTGTTTTGCTAGGCCGGCATGGAACGACGATTTGCAATATCTGTTGCCTGGTAAATGTGCTGGGAATATTGTTTACTTGGATAGGCGAGGCTGGTTATCTGCCCGTGCACTGATCGTGTTAATGTAGGTTTCCTTAGTATCGTAGCCCTACACACCGCGATCGAAACACAGTAGAACGGGGAAATAGTATCGTAGGAATAAGGCAGTATTATTTCGAGTTTAACACTCTCAAAGGAGCGCCGTATCTACCATAGACACCACCAGCATCTTACCCTTCCCCTCTTCCCTCCGCAAATACCCACCAGCGAAGCCAGATATGCAACCCCCCAATCCGTCACAAAAACCGAGATACAACCCTGTAGACCACTCCACCTCAACTCCCCAAAACCGGTTCCCCTCACGAACTCTCATCCCCATCACTCCCAGTCCCTCCCCTCGCCGGCACCCTCACATCCTCCTCATACTCCCTCGGCCACTCCACCGGGAACTCCTCCCCATCGAGCTCCATTCCCCCATCTAGATCCTCACTCTCCCTCCGCCATCGAAAAGCAATAATCTCACTCTCCCCAATCCCCGCACCCCTTACCGTCCCTCCTGTCTCTACTGTCCGCTCAAAACCCTTCTTGACATCCTCTTTATCAATAAGCACGCCGAGCACTACATCCTCGGGGGAGTCTGGGATCGGGTGGAGGGATGGGGGGAGGTCTCGCGGGGAGACGTTGGAGAGGGCTGAGAGGAGAGAGACTTTTAGGGCTGTGAGGGAGGCGGTGGGAGGGAGGGAGAGGAGGGTTGTTAGGGTGTGGTGTTTTAGGAAGAGGGTGAGGTTTTGGGCGGTGTTGGGGGTGCGGGTCTGGGGGTTTTTTTGGGTTAGTTGGGCTTGGTCGGTGGGTTAAAGGGAGGGAGAGGGGGCGTACGGCGCGGGGTGTGGGGTCGCCGTCGAAGAGGGAGCTAGGCATGTTGATTGCTGTTGAGGTTTCGGGTTCGGAATCTTTGAGGTATGCGGCAGTGAGGGGTCCGCGTGCGTGGTGCTATTTGCTCAAGTTTGGAGAGCCGGTGGGTATAGCCTTGAATCGTGTCTTGAAGATTGAGGGTAGATGTGGGAAATGCTGGGTATCATGCGGTGGCCGGATTTTGTCGAGGTGGATTAGTGATATGTCAGAGGTTGAGGTGGACAAGAGATAAAAGAAGCGATGAGTTTTGGTGTGGTGACGCGCTGCCTGCTTTGCAGATTCGCGTGTTCACGTGACCTGTATTTCTTGCTTAGCCGAGCGCAGTCTCTGTTTGGACCTCACCACCAACTGTTCTCCGACACCTAAAGGTCCATCATCACCACACCAATTCCTCAATCTACAAACACCATGGACCAACCCCCCCCCCCGCAGTCTCTACCACAACCGCAACAACCCCAATCCCAACCCCAACCTCCCTCCCCCCACCGCCTCTCCACTCCCTTCCCAACCCGCCTCCCCCTCTCCCTCGCCCTCTCCTCCCTCCTCGGCTTCTCCCTCGGCCTCTCCCAAGGCTCCCTAACATCCGGCCTTCGCTTCCGCGCCGAAAACGCACACCGTTTCCCCACCACGCCAATGGGTTGGTACTTCTACCACAAATCCAAAAACTACCACATAGCACTTGGGGGCATCAAAGAAGGGATCAGGATGGGAGCGAGGACGGGGTGGTGGGTGGGTGTTTTTGTAGTCTTTGAGGAGGGGGTGGATCGGTTGAGGTTTGGGTTGAAGAAGAGGAGAGGGGGAGGGAGGGAGGAGGTGGAGGTGGGAGGGGGGGATTTTTTGAGTACGGTTGTTGCAGGGCTTGGGGTCGCGGGGTGGTTTAGTGTGTGGAGTTAGTTGTCCCTCTCTCTCTCTTTTTCTCCTCTAGCAGCAGCCTAGAGGCCTGTCTTTGATGATGGGTGGTTGTGCTGATTGGTTCGGTGTGGCTTAGATCGGTTTCCGCTCCCGACTGCGGCGAGAACTGCGAAATCGGGATTACTTTTCGGGTTGGCGTATGGATTGGTGCAGGATGCGTTGTGTTTGGCAAAGGGGAGGAGGTTAGGATACGTAGACTTCCTACTAGGAAGAAAACGAAGGGAGAGGAGGCTAGAGCGGGAACGGCTACGGGAACTACAGGAGGGGAAGGGTGCAGTTTCGTGATAGAGGTTGGAGGTTGGTTGATTTTGTTATGAGGTGGGAGTTCGATCGGGACTTGATATATCGCTGAGAGCTAGGTTTAGAGACGGTTTAGGGATGGTATGTGGGGGATTAAGGCCTCACACCAGCTGTATATATTTCGGGGTGTGTTGCCTGTGATCGGGGGCCATGGCTGTGAGGCTCGATTGGCGGATGTGACGCCCACTCAATGGGGTAGAATGGTGGGGAGTTTACTTGATGCATGTTGAGGTGTTCGGTTGCTTATGGTTCTAGTTTGCATGACCACAGGAATAGCATCAGCTGCGAGGGACAAACCAATAGGTTACCTACACGCAGTAATCAACCCGCTCTATGTACATAGAGTACTCTACCAAATCTACATATACACAGAACCCAGCTCCATCAATCTCAAATCCCCACATTCCCCACCACCCAAAACCCCTCCTTACAACCTCCCCCTCACAACCACCACCTCCCCCCTCCTCCGAACCTCCACAGCCCTCAACCCTCCCCCAACTGGGACCTCCACCAAACAAACCCTCTCCTCATCCCCCCTCGGCTTCCCCAATCCCAACACCACTTTCCGATCCGCGGTCACGCCCTCCGCAAAGGGACTAATTACCTTCTTACCCACCCCACTCGTTCGTATATACGCTAGGAGGGCGTCACGCTGCGCTTGCAAGACGCCGGAGGGGTGAGGAGGACTACCCGGTGGAGGGGGAGGTAGGAATTGGGATAGTAGGTGGGTGAGGTAGAGTTGGGGGGGATACATTAATACGTCCTTTCGGGCGCGGTCGAGCCAGGTCTGTGGGGGGAGGAAGGCCGCGGTTGTGTGTTCCTTTTGGTCGGGGGTCGGGAGGACGGTTTCTTGTTGGTCGGGAGCCGTGATGGGGAGACCCGCGCTGTTGGTGGTGGTGTTGACTTGGAGAGGGAGGAGGTAGAGGTACATTTGTACAGTGAAGTGTTTTGGGGCTGTAGGCGGGGTGATCCAGTGGGTGAATGGGATTAAGCCGCCTATGAGTTTTTCTGGGGTGTTAGAGAGTCTTGTGGTGAGAGTAGATGGGAGGGGTGTACCTAGGTCTAGTTCTCCGCCCTTACTCCGGATCCAGTCTTCCATCTCGATCTCCCCGGCGTAGATCGTTCGACGGCCTTCCTCGCGTTCGGTGGCGCTTATGTTGGTAAGCATATTTTCTCGTCCGTCTCGCGCGAGTAACACTCCGCTCTCCTCGAAACACTCCCGCACCCCCCCAACCCTATAGGCTCTACAATCCGCTTCTCTCCCCGCTTCCCCCGGGCCCGGAACCTCTCCGTCGCTGGGGGAGAGGTTCCCGCCTGGAAACACGTGCGCGGAGGGGAAAGCCGATGATGTGGAGAGGCGGTGGAGGAGGAGGAGTGTGTTGGTCGGGGAGAGGATGGCGATGCTTGCTGATGGG
The DNA here is from genome assembly GCA_022345685.2 of Nothomitra cinnamomea. NCBI lineage: Eukaryota > Fungi > Ascomycota > Geoglossomycetes > Nothomitra > Nothomitra cinnamomea. The sequence continues at coordinate 53,630 of JAJDMX020000208.1, read as the reverse complement.
CGGGGGGCCGCTGGGGTGTGTGGGGGGGTGGTGGTGGTGGACATTGTGTGGGTGGAGTGGGGTGGGAGCGGAAGCGGTGGAGATGTTAGGGTTTGGTGGCGGAGGCTAGTGATGCGATTGAGTGGGCGCGACGATGTGCGTGGGGAGTGGAGAATAAGCCGAGACCGCCAATACGAGTTCATTGGCTCAGGGGCCCATATAGATTTATTAAATCGGATCATGGTTGGACGGTTTTATACCGCGTGGGGTTGGTTCCATTGGGACGCCTTACTTCGCGGGGAAACCAATTCCAGCTCCACTTTTGCCGAGGCACGATGGATACGAAATTCAGAGAAATTGTCTTCAATCTTTCGGGCGACCTAATCCCCAGCTGCGACGCAGCAGTCAGGGTAATCTATCTAACCGATCTTTGCATACACGCGTTGACATCATCTCGATCTTAATGTTCGTTCAGAAAACAAAAACACCAAACCCCCACGCGACATTTTGGGAAAAATTAAGAGTAGAGCTTCTTGTCGTAGGTGTGCAGCCCATGCACATTACCTTCCGCCTGTGCGCTTGTAGTTCGGAATTCGAAGCGCACAGTGCCGTCCGCTACGCCTTGATGAAGTTCGCGGAGGTTCTTGACACCCATGTCTTGGAGGGAGTGTTGGAGGCCAGCCATGAGATATGGGACGAATTTCGTGACGGATCTGTATCAGTCAGCAATTTTAGGGCTTGGAAAACGTAATGAATCATGACGGAGGACTCACCCTCGATCAAGTACGGAGCCGGAAACGCCTTGCGCCACGAGCAATCGATCTCCCTCAGAGAAGTATCTTGCAGTACCGGCATTAAGCTTTTTGCTATCTTTTCCTCCGGAACCAGCCTTCTTGTCTTCCATAGCATCAATACTACCCATACCACGGTACGCCTTGACCAATTGCCCCTCACGGCTAACAAAATAATTCCCAGGAGATTCAGTCGTGCCAGCAAGAAGACCTCCCATCATAACGGTTGAAGCACCCAATGCGAGACCCTTAACAATATGTCCAACATTCTGAATACCGCCATCTGCGATGCAGGGAACACCAAAACGAGAGGCGAACCGAGTGACATTGTAAACAGCTGCGGCTTGAGGACGTCCAACAGCCATAACCTCCTGGGTAATGCAAGCACTACCGCTACCCATACCAATACGGAGACCATCGGCGCCAGCGGCGATGAGATTAGCGGCTTGCTCGCGGGTAACGACATTGCCAGCAATAACATCGAGCTCTGGATACTTCTCCTTGATATAACGGATCATCTCGATCTGATAGATACTATTCCCTTGGCTGCTATCCAAGACAACAATATCCAATCCAGCATCAACCAACTTCTGGAGTCTATCCCTGTCGTCTGGCCGTGTCCCAATTGCAGCGGCACAGATCAACTGCTTGGAGTGTGGCAATTTCGATGCAAGAGGGAAGTGTAGGTTCTTCATCAAGTCGGAGCGGGAAAGAAGGGAGATTAGATTGAAGTTCTCGTCGACAATCGGAAGCTTTCCTTTCTTAGATTTGCTAAGAACAGAATTCGCCTCGGCAAGGGTAGTACCAGATGGCGCCGTAACCAGATCTGTAGACATCACAGCAGTGACTGGGTCATCGAGATTCGGATGGAATTGGATATCACGGCTTGTGATGATGCCGATCAGTTTGGAGCGGAGGTTACCATCGTCTATAAAGTCACGTTAGGTATATAATGCAATCCGAACGTGACAGTGTATCTAATTATTGCGATTGCTTCCTCAGAAGATGATACTTCGTGTCCCCAAGGCGTTACCGCCATTACGGATGAACGAAAGTTTTTGTCTATCATCATAGAAAGCGAGTTGGGGCGAGGGATTAAAGGATAACAACTGTGGGAAACTTACGGGTGACGGGAAACCCTCCAAATCCCCACTTCTCCTTGAGTAGCTTTGCCTCTCCAACAGTGGTATTTGGCCCCAGAACAACAGGATCAAGAATGAACCCGTTTTCGTACCTCTTTACCTTGCGAACCATCTCGGCTTGGTCTTCCGCGGAACAGTTGTGGTGAATGACACCAAGCCCACCTAGCAGAGCCATATGGATAGCCATGGAATGCTCGGTCACAGTGTCCATTGGTGAAGAGACAAACGGAGTCTTGAGAGTGATACGCCTAGTGACAGGTGTCTCTAGAGAGACATTCGAAGCAGGGAAACCTAACAAGTACTGTCAGTTTAGGTAACTTGACGAGACGTATCTCGAGCACTCGGCCGAGCATTGCCTCTACAGCGCGAAACAATTGCGAACAATGCATGGGAATTTCGTAGGAAGTAAAAATAGGTCGTCTCGGCAGCTTTAAAAGCTTCAAATACGGCAACAAGTGCTGGATAAACCTGATTCGCACTTACCAATGTAGCCAGGTAAAACGAGAAAGTCATTGTATGCCAAACCACCGTTTTTAGTGGAATCGAGCAAAGTTTTCGCGTCTAATCCATCTCGAGAACTATACTCAGTCTTCAGTACGTCTAGCGCATGGGTATGATCGAGGACATTCTTCACAGCAGGGCGCGAGGCTTTCACCGCATCTCCATTTGTAATAGGCATTATGAACCGTTATTAGTATTCACGGTAAGAACTAGTAGGTTGAATGAATGTGTGCTTCTAGGTAGAGCAAGCGCAAGACGAGTGCGGAGGTCGCGGGAAGAAGGGCGTCTTGGTACGCGTCGAACTTGACTTCTCCCAAGAAAGAAGAGGAAGAAACGAAAGTCGAGGGAAACTGAATGTTCGAAATTTAATTGTGTGGGGTGCGTGTCGCTAGGCCGAAAAAGGACTCGACGCCCCGATCGCTTCCTGTGGTAGCCGCAACAAACCATTCACGCATATCTTCATCGTCAGACACGTGGAAAGTAACAACAGAAAGTCGCACGAGGCTTCCAGGGCTTTATTTTCGCATAGATGGAATTAGATAGAATCTTGAGTCTTTAAATCAAGTAAATCTTTATTCTAAACATGGAAAAATTTCACAAAGATGAACCCACTGCCGTTCTAGTCCTAATTAGGTAGATTGTTGTGGGCTATAGTGCCAAGACTGTTTTGCATAACAAGACCCACAAGCGACAGCCCACCACATCATCGGTTGCCGGGGCCGGATTTTTGGTCCACAACTTCTACTCGCGCTTTTTACAGACTGCATATGCTTCTATTCAATTCTTCTCTGTACGTTCATAGGCTGAAGTTCTTGAGAGTGTTGTCGTACTCTTGACTCTGCGCTGCGCGCTTCTTCCCACTACTGCGCATTTCACATCTCATCGCCCTGGGGCTCAGGTATAACACAAGAGTTGGAGCCACATTATCACGACTGGCCTAATAGGAACACGGACTCATAGCGGGGGCCCTCTACTATTCACCCTGGAGCCGTCAATTTCCAGGCCCGGTATTAGCCCAAGGGTAGAGGACCTCGCACAGCACGGTCATCGGTCGACGTGATGTTTCTTCACCACCCGCTCCGGCAATCGCAGACAGCCGATTACTCTCCGCACTCTTTGAGTCCAGGACGGCAGCCATCCAACGCATCTTCATCCTCATCCGCATACTCGAATTCTTCAAATCCTTTCCCCGCAAGTCGTACGAGCACGATATCCTCAACAACGTCCAGTAGCTACCGCAACTCGGGCACAGGGCACAAACGCGGTATTAGTGAAGCTTCAGGACTGAGGTCATCCATAGATATGGATGGATTACCTAGCAGCAATGAGACGAGTCCAGCAGGAACTTATAGAAGCATGCGGCATTCTCTACGACCACTACCACAACCTCCAACCCCGCCGTTACAGTCACCAACCGAAGCATACAGCTACAGCCATGCAAGTAGCATCGAACCCGATCAAGATCTACAGCTAGGCGGACTGCCGTACTCTCCTACATCACCAAAGAGGCCTACATCACACCTTCGATCAAATACACTGGGTAGGGTGGACTCGATCACAATGACCTCTTCACGTTCACAATACACGCCAGGTCATTCACACTCGTATTCGCACGCACCGATGGTTATGACAGCACCAGAGCTCCAAACTCTCGAACGGTCATCCACAAGTCACCTCCGAACACTGTCTCGGTTGACGCAGAATGATACTGGTGGAGATTTCTCAATCACCTCTCCAGCTCAGGAAGTGGTCGGTTTGCATGGACGGCGAAGACTGCAGAGGACTGACTCAACAAGAGCAACTAGTGGAGCAATGACCCTTAGCAATGGTCGAGGAGCCAGTGCATGGAACGGAGGCAACTGGATGGACAGACAGCGACAGTTTCTTCAAGCTTATGAATATCTTTGCCACATCGGAGAAGCAAAGGAGTGGATAGAAGATATCATACACAAGCCTATTCCGCCAATTGTTCAACTAGAAGAAGCACTACGAGACGGAGTTACGTTGGCAGAGATAGTACAAGCATTAAATCCCAATCGACCGTACCGAATCTTCCGACATCCTAAGCTTCAGTTTCGACACTCGGACAATATTGCCATTTTCTTTCGTTATCTGGCCGACGTGGAGCTACCAGAGTTGTTCAGATTCGAACTCATAGATCTCTATGAGAAAAAGAATATCCCAAAGGTTATTTACTGTATACATGCGCTCAGTTGGCTCCTCTACCGGAAAGGAATAGTCGACTTCAGGATCGGTAATCTTGTCGGGCAGTTGGAGTTTGAGCACCACGAGTTGGAGGAAATGCAAAAAGGTCTGGACAAAGCTGGTGTCAGCATGCCATCTTTCTCTGGGATGGGCGCAAGCTTTGGTGCAGAGCCAGAACCGGAACCCGTGGAGAGTGAAGAGGACCGAATCGACCGCGAACTCGCTGAGAATGAGGCGATTATCCTTGACCTTCAAGCTCAAATACGTGGTGCGGCGGTTCGAATGCGCCTAGGCGAGACAATGCAGGGTCTCTGGGATTCAGAACATCTCCTGGTCGATTTACAAGCAAGGATACGAGGAGACTTTGCACGGCAAATTTTCGAGTATCGAATTGGGATGCAACGGTTTGCTATTGGACTGCAGAGCGCTGCGAGAGGTTTCTTGGTCCGAAGGAGGCAACGTGGACGAGAAGAATGGTGGAAGGAGAGGGAGGGGGATATTATAATGCTTCAGAGTCTTGTCCGGGCGAATAAAGCTAGAGCTGCAGTGCAACTGCTGAAGACAAGAGCGAGGAAAGAAGAGCATGGTATCAAGGAATTCCAAGCGGCAATTCGGGGTGCTCTCATGCGGAAGAAGTTTATGGAGCATGTCGAGGAGACAAGAGACATGGGAGATATAGTGGAAGGGTTGCAGGCTGCAATGAGAGGGACCATGGTTCGGACCAGGCTCCAAGCACAAAAACAAATGCTGAAAAGAGAGGAGAAGGTTGTTATGAGGTTGCAGTCTGCGATCAGAGGCGCTCTCCTGAGGCAGTCTCTGGCTTCTAGAGAAGAGGAACTGCAAGCATTGACCGGCCTTTGGCGAGCTCTTCAAGCTCTGGGAAGAGGTGCTCTGATACGGATTTGGATGAACTCTCTTCGACAGGAGTTGAGATCACACAACGCCCATCACGTCAAGGTCCAGGCTATCTCAAGAGGAATGCTAGTCCGGAATGAAGTCGCGGCAACCATAGGGGAGCTTGCAACGCACCAAGATAAAGTTGTCATGCTCCAGGCAAAAATTCGGGGGTTGTTGCTCCGAAAGAGCGTGGCCGCCGATCTAAAGGCACTGAGGAAGCAAGAGACTGGCATCACGAAATTGCAAGGTTTCGTTCAAGGCTACTTGCTGAGGCAGAATACCCAGGCCTTCTTGGACGAGTTAGAATCTCATTCACCAGCGATCGTTCGATTGCAAGCCCTGTCTCGAGCCATGCTTCTTAGGACCGAAGTGGGAGCGTTGCTAGCACAACTGGAGGAAGAGGAGGAGATGGTCGTTCTACTGCAAGCGGCAGCACGAGGCCGACTCGTTCGGGAGAGGTTCGCCGAGAAGCAACGCTTCTTTAAGGAAAACATGGAGAAAGTTGTGAAGCTCCAAAGCTTCGTCAGAGGCCGACTGCAAGGCGAAGCCTACAAATCCTTGACAAGCGGGAAGAATCCTCCCGTAGGCACAATCAAGAACTTTGTACACCTGCTCAATGACAGCGATTTTGACTTTGACGAGGAAATAGGTAGGTATTATGTCCTAAGAAAAGGAGTAGACGTACTGACAAACAGTAGAATTCGAGCGGTTACGGAAGACTGTCGTCCAGCACGTTAGGCAAAATGAAATGGCTGAGCAATATATTGATCAGCTCGACATCAAGATTGCGCTCCTTGTCAAGAACAAAATCACTCTGGATGAAGTAGTGAAGCATCAGAAGCACTTCGGAGGACATGCCTTTAGCCTTCTCAACAATGCAGAGATGTCTTCGAAAGATCCATTTGATCTTAAGGCGCTGAATAAGAACTCGAGAGCTAAGCTTGAGCACTATCAGCAACTCTTTTTCGTACTGCAAACCCAACCTCAGTACCTTGCCCGCCTCTTCCGACGAATAAGAGAGCAAGGGACTGCAGAGAAAGACCTCAAACGTATTGAGACGCTGATGATGGGTTTATTTGGCTACGCTCAAAAGCGACGTGAAGAGTATTATCTTCTCAAACTTATTGCGCGGTCAATAAAGGAAGAGGTGGACGGTTCTGGAAACGTTCAAGACTACCTACGAAGGAACTTTTTCTGGAGCAAGCTGCTCCACGGCTACGTGCGTTCGCCGCGAGATCGGAAGTTCATGCGAGATCTGCTGGGTCCCATAGTCAGAGAGAACATCGTCGAAAATCAGGAACTCGATCTCGAGAGTGACCCATTACAAATATATCGATCAATAATCAACAACGAAGAGCTTCGGACGGGCCAGCGGAGTCGTCGGCCTCTAGACATTTCGAGAGAGGAGGCCATTCGAGATCCAGAGACACGCGAAACATTCATCCATCATCTTCAGGATCTTCGGGATATTGCAGATCAGTTCCTAGCGGCTCTTGAAGACCTCTTGCATAAGATGCCGTATGGTATCCGCTTCATTTCTCAGCAATCATTCCAAGCGCTTGTCTGCAGATTCCCGCAGGAGAGCCAACAACACATGCTGCAGATTGTTGGCCATTGGGTTTGGCGGACTTATCTCCAGCCTGCTCTTACACAGCCAGAGGCATGGGGCATCGTGGAGAAAGGATTAGCCCCTCTTCAAAAGAAAAACTTGGCAGAAGCCGCAAAATTAATCCAACAGGTAGCTGTAGGGAGGTTGTTCGGTGGGGAGAGCATCTTTTTGCAGCCATTAAACAACTATGTCACGGACTCTATTGAGCGGATTGGAGTAATATGGCGAGACCGTGAGTACACTTTGTCTTTGCGAAATTTCCTTATTTCGTATTATAGGAGGATCACTAACAAGACACTACAGTGATATCTGTTCGAGATGCAGAGGCACAGTTTGACATTGATGAGTTCAATGATTTGTATGCCCGACAAAAACCTACGCTCTATATCAAAATGTCGGATATTTTCGCCATCCATCAACTCGTTACAGGGGAAGTCAGTCATCTTTGCCCGAACAAAGACGACATACTACGAGAGCTTATCCACGAGCTCGGTAGCGCGAAGAACAACGAGAATGAAATGAGAGGAGTTAGCTCAACAGAGATCAGGCTTACGTTGAATCCAAAGCTGCACGATCTTGAAGGTAGCGGCATAGAAATCTCCCTATCGGAGCATGGGGTGCTAACAATAAACATAGATCCCGATGCGGACGTCAAAGCATTGTTTATGGAGACGAAGCGGTGTATCCTCTATATTATACGTATTCAATCCGGCGCTAATCTGATGGAGATCCTCGTCAAGCCTATCACTATGGAAGATGAAGACCGATGGCACGCCCTCCTTCGCGAAGAATTCTCCGGTGGAAAGAAGCGTGGCGCATATTCCGACGCCAATACCCTCGCCGATATTACTTCCATGTCATACTCTGAACTGAAACGGACAGCGCTAGAGAATATTGTTAGGTTAGAGCAAACTAGTAGGGTCACCCGACATAACTATTATCAAGATATACTTAATGCCATTGCCGTGGACATTCGGACGAAGCACCGAAGACGGATCCAGAGGCAGCGGGAATTGGAGGGCGTGAAAGCCACCTTGGGGAACCTGAACGAGAAGGCTGTATGGCTTGAACAACAACTCAAGAGCTATAATGACTATATTGAGCAAGCCATGGTCACTCTACAGAACAAGAAAGGGTATGTGCAAGCTTGGTACTTCATGAACGCTGTCCTAGCTACAGTACTAATGTTGGTCGAATGAAAAGCAAAAAACGGTTCCTCGTGCCATTTACCAAGCAGTACAACCACGTCCGCGAGCTTCAACGCTCCGGGCGCGTCCCCAAATTCGGTTCCTTCAAGTACAGCGCTCGCGCTCTCGCAGACAAGGGCGTCTTAGTCTCTTACAAAGGCTACACTGAAAGGCAATACGACAAAATCAACCTTACAATCTCCTCGGACGAAGTCGGCGTCTTCTTCATCGAAGGCAGTATGGGTAGCATCCAGATACCGGGAGCTAGTGCACAAGTTCCCCTCGACGACCTCCTACAGGCGCAGTTCTGCAATCAGCAGTTTATGAATCTGTTCGAAGGGGGTTTAAGGCTGAATGTCAACCTTTTCCTGCATTTACTTTTCAGAAAGTTTTATCGAGACGAGTGAAAAGGACTGCATTCAAAGTACTTAGCATTCTTGTCGTTGCTGTAGGGCAGAGGGGAGTTCCTTAGATCCGCTCGTTGTTGTGCGAGCTTCCATCCTGGCTTAGTGACTACATAGGGCTTTTCTTTTGTCTTTTGGGGGGCGTGGAAGAGGTGAATAAAACGCGCTTATGGGATATGAATACATTATGGGGTGATGAAGTGTGGCCGGGCAAGCTTCCTTCCTCGAGAGGCGGCAGGATTCCTAGGTATTCCTTGTGCTCGGCCTCCCCCTTTCTCCGTCCATTCATGTTAATACAATTAAGGATATCACTTTTTTTCGAGGAGGGGATTCATTGCTTCTTGCGTATCTTCTCCACGAATAGCATTGCATAAGAATGATTGCAGACACCCTCTGAATTCAAGAATATTCCCACGATCGCAGGTAGCGCAAGGTTGTCAGTGGCATCGATAGAAATGCATACATCGTCATGTCCAGGACTCCCTTGAGGGTTGGCCGAAGAGACGTGGCTATCGCCCACTGACGGCTCCACCCTTTAAAGCATCACCGATCTGAGAATACACGACACGAAATTTCATCGGGCCTCACACCCTCGCAGTGTTCTCCCACGATCGAGACGCATACGTATCAGAGAGAAAAGCCCCACAGGCAGCGACAACGACAGCGCCGGTAAATAGATAAACACAGGCAGCGGCGGTAAAACAGGTAAACAAATGCAAGCGTCCAAGCCACATAGGACACTCCACGCCCGAACCCGCGGAGAGAGAACCCTTACCGTAAATCCCATTCGTCCGGCAACTTACCGGCTGGTTTTTTTCCTGCTCTGAGTCCTCTGTTCCTTCGTATGGAACTATAACCTTGTTTTCCGGCTAGCCACGACGCCAGCCGACATCTCGGGCCCCTCCCAAGATGGCTGGAGAACAGGAAAGCGTGGGAAAGACAGAGCGGCGCGGGAGACCTACCGCCCCGAAACCCACTGGACATGATTCTCACATACACTCTCTCTCCGCAATCGGGAAGTGGCATTTGGATCTCCCCCTTTCGGGTCACGGAGAAGATAAAGCATAACTGTCACTTTCGCTTTCGTTTTTCATCGGGAAAGTGAGTCAGGCAGTGGTAGTGGCAGTGGCAGTGGCAGTGGCAGTTTCTCCCCGACCAGAGAAGAGCGACGCGATCCTGACGACCTGATGAACTAGGTTGTTCATCGGCTTGCCTTGTCTGGCGGGAGGGAGGGAGGGAAAAGGATCCACTTTTTATTCTGTCCATCTAGATAATGCGGACGGTGTGTTGCCTTGGGGGCTTGAAAAACGCGACTCTAGGTGTCAGATATGTGGATGTGTACGGAGTACTCCGTGCCAGAAAGCGGAAGGGTCGCGCACGCGCCGAAAAGGTCCGAAAACTCGGGAACCGTCATCCAACCGAACGGACAGACGTGCAGGACAAGGCAGCAAGGCAGAGGTTGTTGGAATGATGATTCAATTGCAGCTACGGAAGGGCTGGGTAGATTAATTACTCATACAAATCACATCTCTATTTTCTTTTTTGGGCCGGCTCGAATTGACTTTCGGCAAGCGCTGGTAGCACCACGGAACGGCCCGTCTCCCAATTGAGTGCATGCAGATTTGGGGAGGTGAGCCCACTGGGAAAAAAAAAAGGCCATGCCACTCTTCGAGATTCCGGTCGGCCGGAAATATACAGCTAAGGGTCGAACCCCGCCAAACGCCTACACAAGAATAAACGCTCCACCCACAACGAAATAACATACGACACCACTAAACCACCGAGCTCAGTACACCCAAACAAACCCCCGACAGCCCCTACGAGCGAAAGTTCCTTTCAAGCCCTTTTTTCCCCCTTTCGCAAGATGCCTTTCGCCGTCGCTGTGGTGGCTGGAATCGTGTCGGTTGATGGGTGCCGCGGGAAATGTTCGGTGGCTTTTTGGACCTGGTTACTGTATTGCTGCGTGCGCCGTAAGCAGCTTCCCCAAAAAATCACACACAGCCCGGTCGACCGTCACAAGGACTCAGCAATCAAGATCTAGCATCTGTTATGCACGATATCGATGCATGAAGGGTGTGGATCTGGAATTGCTTTGACACCCGCCCCCCGGAAAGAGATTCTGTTGCAGTTGAGAACAGAGATGTGGCGTGGCGCGGGGAGATCTAGGAGGTGAGAGATTCGCTCGTGTAACGGCGCGTGAGATAAGGTATTTCTTGCTTGTCAAAGGACCCATGCGAGGGAGGACCCCGCGCGAGAGTGTGGAGCCGCCGGAATTCTTCACAGATGTGAGATCCTGTTTTAGTTTGGGGGCGATCTGTAACCCACTTCTGCAATTAATTGTGGGTGGTCCGTCCGAAAAATGTAGACGTTGCACAAGGCAGAATTGTATTAATTGATTACGCCGATATATGGGATGCAAGGACAGGAACTGTTCTTCTATGCGCCTGTTGTACATACATAAACACCAAAAGAAGATGGCCAAAATCCACGGGTCGTGATGTCGTAATCGCGTTTCTTCATACAGCCTTGTAAGACACCACCGCCATGCTATGCTACGAATCCTTGTGAAATCCCATATTGTTTAATCTTTGTGGTAACGAGACGGGAGAAAATGTAGACGCAAGGTCCCATATGACCACTCGCTCGCATGTGGTTGATCAGAAAGGAATTGAGGGGGGTTCAAGATCACTATTCTACATCGGTCAGAGCTCAATCCGAGTAATAGCGTCCAGTGAAGAAAACGAAAACAGCATACCTTGAAAACCCCTACCCGGGCAAGGAAAGAAAATTATCTCATATCTCGTGATGGATGTAGAATGGGTTTGCGATTGGATCGTGGCTAGGATACTCAGTATGCACCCCTCCATCGCCCGGGGTATCGTAAAAGAACGGTTCATCACAGTAGGTTGCGGAAACGCCAACAGTATCTTGGAAAAGGTAAGGCTGCTCTTGCTCAATGTCCTGGGGGGACAGAACGACTGACAGACTATCATAGTAAGGCCATGTCGATTGCTCGTTTGGTAGAGATGGAGGTAGATGAGGTAATGCAGGACCGAGGATAGCTGTAGGCAGATCAATATCTGCGCTCAGAAGCTCAGTTGTGGCGCCGGCCGCTGCTGCTGCTCGCTCCGTTCTGCCCGACTTGGTAGATCTCAAGTTCTTCTTTGCAGGCTTTATTCCGCGCCGTGCTGGAGATTGCCTTTGTGGATTTTGGTTCTCTGATTTCAAATTTTTCTTACCTGCAGTGACTTTTCTGTATCGAGTCGTCGACTTGACACCCTCACGAATGGCAAACGGCTCAAGGACCCAGATATAACCTTTGGACGAGTCATCCGTCTTCTCCACCTTTCTGAAAGCCTGCAAAATGTTAGACTAGCCATATCGCAATTTTGAGTCTGAAACAAACATACCGCATTCATCGATAAGTTGTGCCGGATACTGTTTTGCCAACCTTTCGTTTTCATGGTTCTAAATTTTTCGTATGTTTTACGAAACCAGTCGTATATCTCGCTCAAGACCATTCTCTTTTCCGGAACGCTCATCAAGGCCTTGTAGATGAGTTGCGCGTAGGGTAGATTGCCATCATCTTCGTCTTCGTCCGGGTCATCGCTAGTGATAATAATATTGCCAACTTCCTCGGATTCTCGGTCCCGACCGGCTCCCGGAGAAGCTTGGTGCTCCGCTGCGTCATAGTGACTAGATAGTCTTGAGGGTGCTGGTGAGGGACATGAGTAGAATTCATTCTTTGGGCTATAATCTAATTGAAGGATATTGACCGCATTATCTTCGCTTTTGGTATGCAGTGTGAAGCCTTGTATTGGACAAGATGAAGTAGTCATGTAGGGTTGATGTTTCTGCGGATCCATAAAGTAAGATGATGGTGAGCATGCATCATAAGGTAGCACCAGCTGTTCTGTCAGGTCTCTGTCGAACCCTGAGCGATAGCTTCGAGGTAGTGACGGAGACATCCCACTCATTGTGAAATCGTAAGGGAAGTCGTAAGCCGACGATGCCCCCTCCGTTGAAGAACCGTTGAAATAGTAAGCCATATTAGACTCACAATCTGGAGTAAGCGGGGGTTGAGCAGTCTGATAGTTTTGGCTTGTAAGATAGTCACTGAATTCGGTGAAGGCAGGCCAAAGAGCCTGAGGGTCAGCCGTATGTGCGAGTGTCTGCCCAAATGCGGATGTTGAATTGTATTCGCCACTAATAACTGGACCGGATACAGGATTGACGATTGATGATATAGTCATAGGAGGCCTGTCGTTGAGAGTTAGGGAAGGCTCTGGAGATGGCTGACCAGGGTGTTGAAGGCACGGATAATTAAGGGCCGTGGACAGGTCTTTGAAGTGCAGCTGTGCTGGCGATTCCTGGGAGAGCATGACTAGGGTCTTCACGGGGTAAAAGCACAGGTGAGAAGGGTGACGTCCAGCTAGACGAGATGATGGGTATTTCAATAGGTCGGAGCAGAGAAAGATCCCTAACGTCTCTAGAATCGTGGGAAAGACGCGGGGGGACGTAAATACTTAGGTGGGCGTAGTTCTCTAGACGTCGCGAATGACCTGGACATTCATTCAGCGCTGTCAGCTGGATGCAAGATGCCAGCACATCGGGGCTAGGGTTGCTAGAATTGATTGTCATGGCGGATGCAAACATCACACTTCAACTCATCAGAATCGCGTAAGGGAACGCAATTCTCTAGTAGATGCAATGCCGGATACTTCGCTTGCCTCAGGCCACTTACCAGGGAAATCAAAGCTCCATGGGAGGACCATATGTACATACAACCAACTGTTCATCAGCCACAGCCAATCCGTACCTCCAAGCACATCGCCTTGTAGCACCGTGCTAGTTGCCGATCGAGTAGGTTTGAGTTGTTCCACCGCTCTAAAAGCCGGTGTGTGCGCATATGCGAGGGCCTGAGATGTTAGTCAAAGAACGGGTAACGGCATTAGCTGCTTCTGCAATAGCTGCGTCCAGATGCCCTCAAAAACCCCACAGCTGCAAGGTGAGTAGAACGCAAGACATTCAATTGTAATATCAGGAATAGAAGTGATTGCCAGAAGCCCGCGAGAAGCGGGAAACTTTCGAGCGGATAAACAGAGGGGTAAAATTTAACGCCAATGTAGTGCCGCCTCCGGCACGCTCTGCCCGTGCACGCGGCTGGAGCTATAGAAAGCGTTGACACAGCCACCCGTAATCGCATAGGTCTGGGCGGCAATAACAAAGAACTTGAGGGTGGAGGGTATTTCCGCATTAGGAATACATCGTATCTTGCAGCAGATCATTTTTAGCTCGCGTATGTTGAGAAAAAGCGGCTGCATTGTGCCTATTCCGAAAAAAGTGGACCACAGTCGCCTTGGCAGTAACAATAACATCCGTCCTTCAGTGCGCGCGGACGAAGGTCGGGGAATAGTAATTGGACTGAACACCGACAATACCGTGGAGTAAGTAGGGGACATGCAATATCAGATCCTGGTGACCCTTCTCGCTTGTTTTGTCTCGGAAGAGATCCCAAAATACGCATACCCAAGAAACACAGCCCATATTAACTGAACAGCGTTAGATATACACGCATTATAAAGGTTCCGTCGGATTGAGCACAGATACACTCCGCAGAGTACCATAGACTAGCGATACAGATTCCACGTTAAGATGACGGGTAGCATAACTTGGAGCCGGCTCTCACCCAAAACCACTTTTGTTTTAGGATATATACTGGCCCGAACGCCTCTCTATTTCCATTCCAATTCAGAGCCTCGAACAGCCTCCCGATTAGCTACTTTAGTAGAGAGGCGATTACCACTCAACGACCCCACGATTTGGATAGAGAATGGATGATTTGAATGATGTTCGGTGATCGATATTCAGCCAATAGGACGCGATAAGGGGGATCGCAATAACCCAGATTTTACTTGCGGTAGTAAATCTGATATATGACTAGTCAGTCTATGCGAGCAGAAATCTATGGCGTCAGCGCATACCTTTTTGAACTGAAAATGGAGTTGCAAGATACCCTGCAGTGTTGCCAGAAGTTAGTCACAATGGTTGGTTTCCGAAGAAGCGGCACATGGGAGACCAATTAGAAGCGAACGACCCGCACAATTCGCAAGCCACATCCCAACATCGAAAAAGCGCAAAACGTACCTTATCGAAGCTGCTTCTGAAACCGCGCTCTCGTTTTGCGCTGTAATCCCACTCCTTGTCTACGATACGAAATGCGATATCTTCGTAAGGAGGTCCCGCGATGAAACGTATGAGACAAGTATCTTCCTCGCCAGCAGGAGCAAATGTCTGACCTCTCCTTCGCCCATTCTCGCGTTCGATCCGGTACGTGGGCGCCCTCGCCTTGTCGATGAGATCAGGATAAAAGATGTTGAATTTGTAGCCTTGAACAACTTTAGGGGGCGGGTTGTCATGGTCATAGTGCGTCTGATTGTATTTGTTCCATTCATAGCCCATCTGAACACGGTTGAAGTACCTCGGTTTCCTGGGCCTATGCTTGCTGGCCCAGGGCGGTTTTGAGGCAGTCGTAATTTCTTCTTCTCCTGTGAATATCTCTTCGTTTTCGCTAACCCCTCGCGCAACCTCTCTCTCGTATAGGGCTTTGGTAGCCTGCGAAAAGTCATCATTCAAAACTGCTGCAAACCGAGAGGATCCCGAGATGGCCGGTTCAGATGTTTTGGGCGTAGAGGCAGTTGACAGTTTTTCCGAGGCGCGGTGTCTCATGGGCACGAACCCCAGTTTAAGAATCTTTCGTCTTTCCGCCGTCTATACGAGTAGTGTAAGCATACGCAATCACTCGAATATTGCTCAAGAATAAGGTAAGAGCGGCTTTAAGAGACAGGGCGATAAAAAATGGCGTGGACAAACATACTAATTTTTGCAAAAAGACCTTTTCTTCCATTGACTCCAAGCCCTTGTCCTCATACCTTAACTTGAGAAGAGGCTCAGGGTCGATATTTCTGGAATACAAGACAGACGGTACTAGGGTATCCTCCTGGGGAGTTATCACATCGGGAGGCCCCTGACTAATTTCACTCTTCTTCTCCTCGACCATTTTTGGACCCCCGAGGATTAATTGCAATTTCCTGCGCACTGTCTCTGCTTCGTCTCGCTGTTGTCGACGTAAAATCTCTAGCCTATTGACAATCACTGACTGATAAAGCTTCTTCAGTTTTGCCTTTGCTTTCCAAACAATTAAACTACGAAGCAGTTGTTCCCAGTAGTCAACATCGATTGGTTCGTTTGATTGAAGCTTTTTATTGATTTGTATTTCCAACTTTTCCAGCTCCTCATAGGACTTTGGGCTCAGGAGACGGTCTACATCAGCAGAGACCGAGCTGACGGCTCGACCCTCAGGAGCAGCCACTTGAGATTTCTGACGTCGATCTTTACAGATAACTTTCATCGTCTATAAATATGTCAATAAACCATGAATACGTGAATAGGAGCATAGCCACCTACAGTCCAATAATCTCGGTTATTGCGATTCGTCTCGAGTGAAATGTAAGTATCGATATCCTTCTCTAGATCGAGTAGTTGAGAATCGCTTAAGCCCTCAAACACGCCATCTGGATCTACGACATCCAGGTCGGCATCATCAATCTCGTCATCCAGAGGGTCCCTCTCAGGATCAATAACTCGCAAAGTAACCGCAAGCCAGTCGATTGGCTTCGCTCGTCCTTCTTTTACTCGAATCTCTGCCTTTTTCTTCGCTTGCTTCAAAACGAAGCTGTCCTCTTGTGAAACCCACTGCCGCATCTGCTCTGCTTCCTGGATTTGATTCAGGCGGGTCCTCTCTTGAGTGAACTTTTCTTGTTTCCTTCGTTCTGAGATGCCATCTGCACTCGCATCATCTCCTTCAAGTCGTCGACGGCGACCTTTGCCAGGATCCTCTTCTTTCCTCTGATCTTTGTGAGGGCGCCGCCATGGTGGCGGAGACCGTGATCTTGATCTCGATCTTTTCCGCTCATTCCTACCAGGAGGCGTTCCTCGCCGCCCCGCCTCCATCCTTTCGACGAGAGAAATTCCGCTGAAGGTGGAGCGTTGGTTCGAGCGGTATGGTTTGGCAGTCACCAGAATCGGACGTCTTGGAAATATTCGTCGCTGCCTTCTAGTCTTGGCGCTCTCGATAAGCTTTTAACCGAATTGGGCAACCACCTACTACTACAGCATCTCGCGACTTACATTTCGAGGGATCATTTCGAGCTCATACGTCAAATATATCGACCACTTGAATTGCTAATCGGAAAACATTTCTATTCAGGTGAAATAACTAAGTATACGACTTCCGGGGTCTCCGCCCAGATCACGAGACTCACAACCTCAAAGTGCCCGAGTCCTCAGTTCTTGCTCAAGTGCCTGCATGTCGTGGTTCCTTCAATTCTAAAACACCTCTTGTCAGTTTCGTTGTTGGTGTGGATATCAGCTGTAGAGGCTCACGCTTCTATTCCCTCATTGAATAATGAATAGGCATTCAATTCCCCCTCCTTTCTTTTTCCCGTATTCACGATCATAGCCCAGAAAATGCCGATGGTTAACATCACCTGCCCGTAGCCGATGAGGATGGCGATTGACTAGATGACCCATGCAGGTGGAACTACCGGGATGATCGGAGCCTGTTAACTGCACGCTGGAACAGCAGTGCGGGGGATCGATCTTGTTTATCTTTTCTATATTCATCAAGATAGAGATCTGCCTTCTTGATGATATATCTGTTCTCGGTGCTTCCATGGTTCCTTACCTGTTTTATCTTTTTAAAGTTCTGGCTTCTCGGAGGTTGACGTATCGTCTAATCTTCATTAAAGCGGCGGGACATACAGCTCGACCTATAAGGCGAGTTAGCGATACTTCTACACAAGGATCAAGATGGATGGGTTACTAATCGATGGATGCTCTGCCTCAAGGCACTTCGCAGCATGCCCCGCTATCTCTCTACTGTCTGCTTTAGTTGCTATTAATCTAGATTGGCCAATCTCGGGCTTGCGATGGAGGCCGTGATTTCTAGCTTCACCAGTCAGAGCAAAAGCCATAAAGCCGTCGTCTGCTTTACTGCCATCTCGCCCTTCACCGCTGGCGGCTTCTAGCATGTATCATTACCGCTTTTGCCTTATTCCTGTAATTCTGCACGTAATGCATTGTTTGCTGGCCTTCACGCTAGCTCGGATTACTGTACAACCCCAGGCTTTCCAGATGGGAAGCTACATCCTTCCAGAAACCCTGGCGAACATATCCGCTCCTATATCCCCGTGACATTGTTTGCTGAGTGGAGATGTGCACCTTCTTGGTTATACTGCTACAATATTTGAGCGATACTGCGCCCACTTTGGCCACCTGTCATTCTGGGAAGGTAGTGACAACTTTTACCAGTCACAAGGCTGGATATCGAAAAGAGCCGCAGATTGATATACGTCATTTCACTAGACGTACAAAAACGTCCAGGGCGTGGCCACCCTGCCTCATTCCCATCGTGCATTTGTACAACTCCGCATTCTCAACTGCAACCCAGCATCCACTCCTCCCACCCAACAGATATGACAGGCGCCCTTCACCCTAGAAAGGCCGGCTCCCGCACGAGCCCCAGCAGGTACCCGAAACGGACCGTTAAGGGAACGTTTCTGGAAGAAATGTCTGCTTTCTCTGCAGGCGCCGCGCAGCTGTAACACCGTATCATCCGGGCTGTACCACTGACGCGTGATGGGTTTGACCGGGGTGACATTCATGTGTTGGCGGACTTGCATGCGGCGAGACCACACCCAGGCAATATATATTGTAGACCAGGGTAACCGTTATGTGTCGCGACATCTCGACAGCCCCGCTTAGGCAATTGTGTACACAGATTCATGCATGCTGTGTTTTCCTTGGCTAAGAGGCGTGAAGAATGCGTGATGGCTGTCTGTACTTCCCCACTTTGGACTGTTTGCGTTGTTTACTAGGATTGGCCGTGAGACGGTACAACCGCATATTCCACTAGACACAATAAAAGGCGTTATGAAGCGTGACTTATGGTCTTCGATGAGGCTTTGGGTATCCTGCGGAAGATTTGAGTGGTAGTTGTTGGTACACACATGAAACCTACCTAAACCTGTGACCACATGCATAGAAGCTGACAACGAAACAGAAACATTATGACTCATCCTTGTCAAGACCGCAGCCTCTCATCAGTGACACGCCCTGTGAATACTCCATGAGAAAATAAGACCTAGGGAAACACTCAGTTTCATAATTTACCCAACCACTCTGTGCTCGAGAAGCGGGTCCAAAACACAAAATACGCCCACCCGCATAAACCCCTAGGGCCGTAATCGTGGCGGGCTGCTAAGAACATCGGCGAGAGGGCCGCCTGAAGATCCGTGCCTATACGCACATCACTTCCCAGCAATGTCCCTCGCTGAAACAACCGTCATCTCCCCTGGCGTAACAATCTCTTGCCCAGGCTCCAAGATCTGAACCCTCTTCTCGCCCCTCTCCTCACCAACCAGCCGATCCTTCAGCCGATCTGCCTCCCCCTTCAACAACCCTTTCGTCTTCCCCACCGCCCTTGACTCGGTAGCAACTTTCCGGTCCGGCCGCACAACACCCATTTTCTCCTCCCAGTCCCGTAGCTCCTGCGCTTTCGCCTCCTCCTTTCGCACTTTTGCCTCCTCTTCCTCCAGAATCCGCTCTTCTCGCCTCTTACCTGGAAGACAGTCGTGCAAACACCCTGGACACGCGCCCTCGGCCGAATCAGATAGCCACCACTCACGCATACACTCATCGTGCCCACCATGTCCACAGTGTTGACACCAACTCCATAGTCGATTGAACCCGCGCTCGTGGCACACAAGACAAGGATCCTGCATACTCTCGCACTTCTCACATATCCATGCATTCCGTTTCGTGCGGACATTTTCGAGTGGTTTGTCGCAGTTTCCGCAGCTCATGCCCATGTAGTGGTTCCGTAGCTCAGTGTCCACGACCTCGTGGTAGCCTGTCCTGCCGATACAGCAGATCTTGCGGATAAAGGCTGTAGTGATAAGGAGGTGCTGGCGGTCGAGCTGCTGGAGATAGAGATGGAGTATCTCGCAGGCGCGGTCGTAGTCGGAGAAGTGGTGGAATGGTGCGGTGAGGAGGAGGATGGAGGCTGCGGATTGGACGTCACCAATTTCAGCGTAGAACTCTACGGTTTTCTCAATTACAGATTTCGTAGACCAGGGAAGTTCTGATACGGAGGGACTGGAGATACTAAGGGGTTCAACGACGAAGTCGTCACTTGTGAACCCGTCGCCAAGGTGTCCGAGGGGCGATTGAGGGGGTGAGTCGTACTCGCCGTTTACCCCGGTGAATCCGTCCTGATTCCTTTGTGACAAATGCCCAGGGCATGCCTCATTGTAGCCTGGCACTATCGTCCCACTTGCTGCAATTGAATCGTCTTTGCCAAGTCGTAAAGTATCTCCTTCAAAATCTCCGACGGTAGTCGTTACTAAAGCCTTTACGCTAGGATTTGAACTCGTCGAGCTCGAGGCTTTAGAGTTACTGATATTGATATAACTTTCCTGACTTGAGCTCGACGCATGAACTGGTAGATGATACTCCTCCTGGCTAGGAACTTCTCGTTCTTCGCGGGTAGGCGATAAATCGGTCCGGAAAGGGTCTGAGCCTGACCGGCCAGCCCGACCTCCATCAGGAGGTGACGGGAACATCAGGAGGCTTTCTGACGAGGTCATTCTGGGGAACCCCGGCCGAGGAAAGTCCTGCTTTGGCATGATATTAGGAGCGACATGTGTGGAGGTTTCAACGCGAAGTGCTGGCTTATTAGAATCTGTCTCTCTCGGGCATTTTACATCTTCTGAATTCTCTGTCTCTCCCTCAAGCGAAACGTCCTCACCATAGTAATCAGGGAAAAGCGCAATTAGTGATCTCCGCTCAGCTTCGTTTGCTCCGAGGGTTGAGGAACTGCCTTTGTGAGCTCCATTGCTTGCCTTACTTCCAGAACCACTCCGGGAGTTGTTCCCAGATGTCTTTCCCCACGCAGCAGGAGGAAGAACTAAAGCGTCTTCGCCACGCGAGATATCTCCCAGATTCACCCCATACTGGCTACCGTCAATACCCTGCTGAGGCGAGTCTGGTAAAGGTCGAGCAAGTGGAGTAGCCATTCCAGAATTATCTGCACTCACATGGGAGAATATTCGTGAATAACGAGCCTTTTCCGCAGATGCTCTGGCCTGCTCCGCCTCCACTTCAAGCCAAAGTCTTCTCCTTTCGTTAGTCAGGTCTTCTGATTGTTGTTGTTCTCGAGCCCTTTCTGCATCCATTTTGAGCCGAAATTTCCTCCTTTCATTAGCCATTACCTTCAGTTCAGTGCAAACAGCTTGTCCAATAATCTCCCAGGTCTGTGCAAGCCTATACATGCCACATCCTCTCGCCAATTCTGCATTGGTCTCTGCAGCGTCTCTAAAACGGTGGTCCAACCTAGTGTCCAAATCACTTTCAAGGAGAACGGAGAGCTTGTAGTGCTGCACAAGGAACCTGAAAATATCGGCATCGAAAGTCCCGGGAACATGTGCGATAGCCCCAATTTGAGCAGAATTTATATGCTTCGATTGTTCCATCAATTCATCCAATTTAATTGGCGGAGTGATCGTTGAAGGAGGGGTATACCCTGAAGTCGACTTTACTGATCGAAAGCTCGATGTTCGGGCATGAACTCGTTTCGCAGAAGAACTTAGAAAACCATCGTCTCCGCCATACTCTGTGGTGCTTCGGCTGCCACTCGATCTCTCGTCACTGCTTCCTCCACTTCTATTGCGCCCTTTCCCAATACCAGAAGCACCATCGCCTAGACCGGAACCCCTGCGTTTAGGCCGCTTCTGTCCGAAGAAAGCGAAATCCCCGCTCGGTGACCAGTCAAAAGACATTAAACTCCGACGCTCCCGCGGCTGCGGAGTAAAATGTATATCTGTCTGTACGAAAACGCCATCAAGCCCAATGGACCAAAGCAAGTCTTCAGAACGCCACAACAGACCAGTAACGAGATCCCCGTGACGCTCAATTTCTCGAGTAGGGATGGAACGCCGTTTGATATCCCAAAGGTGCATCCTTCTGTCGTGTTCTTTATATCCCGTTAAAATTTCTGTCGTCTCCCAGTTCCCTCCCCCCGGTGTACTTGTTGGTCTAGAGGACCACACTGCTGGTCGCCACGCCAACTTGTTCACAACCTGTGGTGCTCGTAGCTGCCAGCTAGGCTTCTGCCTTCGGTTTGTGGAGAGGATATCCCATATCTTGACGTTCTTATCCTCACCGGCTGAAGCAAGATGTTTACCATCCGGATGGTAGTCGATCACAAGTACTTTACCATTGTGCGCCGCGTGTCTCACCAGGCAGGCGTTATCCTTCCTAAAGTCCCAACGCTGTACGCTTCCATTGTCTGTAGCACATGCAAATTCCATGCCATCTGTAGGTGACCATTTCACGTCACGTACCGCGTCGCGAGCGCGAAATGGTGGCTGTCTGCTCTCCCAAGTCATGACGCTTCTCTTTCCAACCATTTCTCGGAGATCCCAAAGTTTCACAGTTGTATCTGAGCTAGCAGTGAGACATAACGCTCCCTGGTGAGGATTGATTGCTATCCGGTGAACTTGACGATGATGCTCCTGTAATCGCAACACTTCCATGCCAGGTCTATTAAGATCGTACACCACCATCTTGCCGCTCGAGGCTGCCGCGATGATATAGGAATCGAACCTGCCATGCGACCATTTCATATCAACTGTCACAAACTGCTCGCGAGCGCGGACAGGGCCGCCGATGTGCGCAGACGCATAAGAGTTGACGGTAGCGCGAACGTTATACTCTTCGCTACATGTTGCCCCCGAGATCCGGATGGTTCTAAGAATATTGGTTCCTCCAAGTATTGCTCGGGTACGGTCAGGTGAGATGTCGAAACAATGCAGTTGGATCCCGGTCTTGTGTGTTGTTGTTTGCGAAGAAAGAGGACTTACACTCACAGATTAGCATGATATCCTTCTTGAAAGCGTTTCAGGGCACTCACATTGCTGTTCGAGGTATGCTTGTCGGTCCAAATCGACCGGCGATACCCTCTACACGCTGCGCCTGGGCACTCGACGGTCGTGAGGCACCCAGGAGCGTCTGGGTCACCCTGGAAAGTGCATTTGTTGCTCGCACACTATACTTCTGTGGAGGTAATGGTGGTGCTGGTGGCGGAGGTTGCGGGGCTGTATGCGGATTAAGACGCGACGAGAATGTCGGGAAATACTCTGTTACGCCATCCATATTCGTCTTGAGCGGCGAATGGCGATCGATAAGGATCACGGCGGAGGGTGAGGGGAATAACGCGCTGGATATTGATCAAGGTCCATTCGAGGATGTGCAGGACGTGTGTGGCTCGCCAAAGGAATGCGAGGCGAGATGAATGCCAGTGGTGAATGGATACTAAAGAACCAGCACTTTTGATATGAAGCACCGTGTACTTCTAAAGCTAAGCTTGATTAAACATGCGGCTCTTGTGAGATCGATGGGTCTGACGGGAGGATGAGATAGACCGAGCCTATTGGGTTGTGTCGGCGTATTCCGCTGGCCGAGACGCCGGTGCCTCCGACTGGAACAGGCCGAGCTTTGGGTGTGTACAATACTGCGTAGCGATGAGGCTCACTGGTCGACGCACGGGTCGACACACGGATCAGGTACTAGTAATTTTTCCTGAATCTTTGGCTCGATAAAGTCCACAACCAGGGTTTCTTGTCCTTCGTTGCAACACGCGACCACGAAAATCTTCTGCCACCGAAACTAATCTGACAAAACCAGTCTGAGTGATTCAATTTGAGAGGGACTGTACATATACATGAGCTGGATTGCTCTCAATTACTGACATTCATCTCTTCTTACCGCTCTTTTCGGCAGCAGTTTCCTCGTTCGAAGGGGCATGAATAATTTTTGTGTTCCTTGATCATGGCTTCGTGGTCGCTGCCGTCAGGCCTCTCATCGCCGGATCCGGTTTCGGATCCCTGGTTGTCGGCAGGAGCTGCTTCACGAATCTTACTTTACGCCCACTTTGCGTATCCCTTGGTCTTGCTGGTCTTCTTCTTAGCGGCTTTCACCGCGAATAGTATCGTGAGCGCGTCTGCGGCGGAAGAAGCTCCAAATAGCAATGGACCAGGTGGTAAGCCGCTACCGGCAAACAAATTGCCAAAGAGCTTGATAGAGCTTCACCGAAGTGAGGTGGGAGTCAGCCCATTACGGAAAGCGATTTTCAATTGGATTTCCATTGCGGTGATAGTTACGTTTGTAGGAAATGCAATCGAGGTGATCGTGCATACTTTGACAGAGAGAGGATGGTGGTGTGGCGAGGCAGTAGCAGTGCGTATAGCTATCTTCCGAACCAAATTTTCAAGGGGAAGCTCAAAATTAACGTGTCCTCCAGATTTACATTGTCTCTTCGGTGTTTCTCTACTCGCTCATTCTCATTTCCCTCGTCGACACACACCCTTCTCCAACGGCTGCACACCTATCCACCTGGTGCATTGCAATTTTGCTTGAAATACTCCTATTTGGAGCTTCAGCTGCTTTTTATACCGGGAAGCACCTTGATCATCATGTTGGGAAAGAAGGCGACCTGCTACATAAAGGTCCTAGCATGTGGGAGATCACTAAGCTGATACTTGATCTCAGCCGAATAATACTTCTCATGTCACTGGTTGGCTTTTACATACTTTTTATTACTCTCCCCAGCTCAAAGGCTGCCAGAAAGACGCGAGGTCGCCGCTCAGAAGAGACCACGAGTCTACTTCATGGTGACCAAGCTGACTCCGAAGGCGCAAACGGTCACGCTTATGGTTCTACAAATGGCTCCCCACACGGAAGCCCGAGGGCATCTAAAGAGGAGCCAGCTGCATGGGCTCGACCTACAACAGTACCTTCCAAGAATTGGTGGGAATATATTCGAGGCTATGCTCTCTTCTTTCCGTACCTCTGGCCGTCAAAGTCCCGACGCCTACAAATTCTCATGATTATCTGCATCTGCTTAGTCATACTGCAGCGTGTTATCAACGTTGCCGTTCCGCGTCAGCTTGGTGTCGTAACCGATATCCTTTCAGGTGAAAACGGGGAAAAACCGCGACTGCCATGGGTTGAAATTTGTCTGTACGTTTTCTACCGCCTTATGCAAGGAAATATGGGTGTGCTTGGGGCAATCCGTTCTACTCTTTGGATCCCAATCGGGCAATACTCTTACCAGTCACTTTCGACATCCGCATTCGAACATGTACACAGCTTGAGCTTGGATTTTCATCTCGGGAAGAAGACCGGAGAGGTCCTTTCGGCATTAAGCAAGGGGAATTCGATCAATACTTTCTTGGAGCAAGTCACTTTTCAAGTTGTTCCTATGCTTGTGGACTTAGCTGTAGCCGTCGCGTACTTTCTTATAGTATTTGACGCCTATTATGCTCTCGTCGTGGCCATAATAACATTTTGCTACCTTTATATTACGATCAGAATGGCTCAGTGGCGGGCGGAAATCCGGAGACAGATGGTAAATGCCAGCAGGGAGGAAGATGCTGTCAAGTACGTATCAACTATATATACCCTTGGCATATTACTTATCTTGTTTGGTTAGAAATGACTCTATGATATCTTATGAAACCGTCAAGTACTTCAACGCCGAATCATACGAGTTCAACAGATATCGTGCTGCCGTCACAACCTTTCAGAAAGCCGAATACAAGGTCTTGTTCTCCCTGAATATCATGAACGTGACACAGAACTTGGTTTTCACTCTTGGATTGCTTGTTATGTGTTTTATTGCTGCGTTTCAAGTCACATCAGGCGACCGACGTGTTGGGTCATTCGTCGCGCTGTTGACTTACATGGCACAACTACAAGGTCCATTGAATTTCTTCGGCACCTTCTACAGGAGCATTCAGAGCGCTATGATCAATAGCGAACGCATGCTAGAACTATTCAAGGAGCAGCCAACAGTTGTTGACGACCCAGCCGCCAAGCCTCTACCATATTGCGAGGGGGAGATTCGGTTCGAAGATGTACGTTTCTCGTATGACGTACGCAAACCAGCTCTGGATGGTTTATCATTTGTCGCGCCTCCTGGCACTACTACGGCACTTGTTGGTGAGTCTGGCGGTGGGAAGTCTACCGTTTTTCGGCTTTTGTTCCGTTTCTACAACATCCAGTCTGGCTTCATCAAGGTTGATGGACACGACGTCCGCGACACAACTATCGACAGCCTCCGTCGGAATATTGGCGTGGTACCACAAGACACTGTGCTCTTCAATGAGACGCTCATGTACAATTTGAAATATGCCAACCCGGACGTCACTGACGAGCAGGTATACGAAGCTTGTCGAGCAGCCAGTATTCACGAGAAAATTCTAGGATTCCCCGATGGCTACCAGACCAAGGTTGGCGAACGAGGTCTTCGTCTCAGCGGTGGTGAAAAGCAACGTGTTGCTATCGCACGCACAATTCTTAAAGACCCAAGAATCATTCTCCTTGATGAGGCCACGGCGGCTCTAGACTCAGAGACTGAACAGCATATCCAGAGTGCACTGCAGGAGTTGAGCAAAGGCCGCACCATGCTTGTCATTGCCCATCGTCTCAGCACCATCACAAATGCCGACCAGATTCTGTGTCTGCATGAGGGCCATGTCGTCGAGAGGGGCACCCACGATGAGCTGCTGGCAAAGAGAGGCCGATACGCTACCATGTGGAAGAAGCAGATTCGTGCTGAGAGG
The DNA here is from genome assembly GCA_022345685.2 of Nothomitra cinnamomea. NCBI lineage: Eukaryota > Fungi > Ascomycota > Geoglossomycetes > Nothomitra > Nothomitra cinnamomea. The sequence continues at coordinate 27,171 of JAJDMX020000208.1, read as the reverse complement.
GCTGCTAAAGCGGTACAGAAACTTCGCGATGCGGCTGGTTCCTTGATTGATACACCAGTTGAACAGTCAGACGACGAAACCGCTAGTGGTACACAGCAGGGAGTAAAGTGACGTGGTGGGTGTGATCCTTTTTTTTCACTGTTATTATTCTTAACTCGAAAATTGAAATCAACGAGCGACGAGAGATGACCGGTGTGGGCGGGAGTCAGTGAGATAAATTTGCAGCGCTTTTTTGTTTTTGATAGACATGTATAAAACAGATACATGTCTTTCTTTCTCGACTCTGTGCCTCTTGAGCCTCTCCATCACTCCTTTCTTCTACTCTTACATCAGGTGTACCTGGTGTTGGAATCTCATGTTCATATTATCCCCAAAGCGGAACGACTTCCTCCTGCCTTCGAAAATCGGTAGACGAATAAACGAAGATAGTTACTAAATTGGATAGATTACCGTGAATGGTGTCAACATCGATTATCCGAATAGTTACTCGGAAATGATCCATGGACAATGAAATATGCGGCTTCCTCCATTTGCTACTTTTATTGCTTGGTGGGAGAGTTGGTATCCCATGTTGAAGACTGCTAGCGTTGAATCTCGAAAATATGCTCAACCTAAATATCACGGAAGCTACACAGGGATGGTATATCAGTCGTAAATGGCCATGAAAACCCTCAGATAGTAAAATTGGTAGTACAAATCATACTGGAAGCCCCCCATAACCCACCATAAAATCGTATAATCAAAAACCCATACGGCGCCCCTACCGTCGCCACTCCTCACCGCCCGAAACCCCACCAGCCGCGCTCCCGTTCCCCACCTCCGGTAAGACCCCGTCATCCTCGCCTTCATCCTCATCATCCTCAAGAATATCCCGCAACTCATCATCCCTTGCCAACGAATCCCCAGGATGAACCCTCGTCCTCTTAATCTGGCTTGGATCCGTCAGTCCCCCATCTGCGCTCACCGAAATACCTCTAGCACCCCAATTATTGCTCCTTCCTCCCAAGGCTGGTGTACTCTCCTCATCGTCCCCCCCATCAGCCGTTGCTGTTCCCACCCTAGCTGCGCCAAAAATCCTTGTCAACAGCCACCCTCTCCTCAAATCATCTGAATCTACCACCCCGCCACCCCTAAGCTTAACGCGCTGTCTCGTCCAGTACACCCAGGCGAAATCGAGGTACAGGAGCGTTTGGACGACCCCAAAGATAAATGCGATGGCACCGGGTTCGAATTTTTTGGGACCGTCTTTGATGAGACGCTCGATCCAGTTCAGGAGGTAGAATCCTCGGTATGAACCTAGGGCGAGGAGGTAGTAGGAGTCGATTACCGTGGGGACGGTGGTTTGGCGGAGAAGGAGGAGTTGAGGCAGGATGCAGACGGATTCTAGGATTATAGAGAATACCCAGAGGAACTATTTTGCGAGGTTAACTGAGTCAGTATACGCGCCGCGAAATCCACAAAGGCAAGCTTCTTAGGATAATGTGCCTACCTCGGCCTTTAATATGTATTTCCCGAATATATACTTCCCGCCCTTGAATATGAGAGTCACGGGAAAAGCGCCGAGGAAAGAGCCGCCGAGGCAATACGCTCCAAGTTGCCATGCCTTCTCCCGTTCACGAGTGCGGGCATAGATGCGGAGCATAAGGATAATAATGTATAAGCTGGACCAAATGTAAAAGTTCTTCAAGATGAAGTTCCATAAGCTACACGTCGGTGGAACCCAGAAGATGTCGAGGTAACGAGCGCAGAAGACAAGAACATATAGCATTTGGGTGATGAGGGATACGCCTGTGTTTCGGGCGGAGCGTTAGTGAGAGTTCGCAGTTCAGATAGGGAGGACTGAGCGAAAAGGTGAAAGCGTACCTTCGGCACTCTTGTTCCAGTGGATGGCCCAGATGAGGATGCATTTTGAAATGGTATGAGATACATCTCCTGTGACACGGAAACCGTTCATGTGGAATCCGGTGCACCTATATTCCATCATAGCGGTTGTGGATGTATCTTGGACGGCTTGCCGTGGAAGGAAATGACGGGTTTTAGGAACTAAAGTAGGCGGTGGCTATCACCCGTGTAAGCCCTTTGAATATGGCGAGATACTTTTGATCTCTTCCTTTAACTGACTCTATCCTTGGATGCCCACCCACCAGAAGGATCAATGAGTTGGGTTCCGGCGACGTTGCTGAGTCTGCAGTGAATCGAGGGACGCGTCACCGGCTTGAGGAATTAGGCACTCAACCCAGGGTCCCAAGAAAGGATATCTCCTGCTCCCAGACCGTCACAGCTCCAAGAGATATCAAAAATGTAGAATATCTTGCGACAAACTAATCGCGTGGTAGAGCATTCCGTCCGTTTCGGGGGTGGTTGCAGCAAGAGACACATCTACTGCAAACACGTCAAACATGTTGAAGTGGTCCGTGCGCATTTGTTGTCCTCAGCCAGGAGGTAACGATAAAGTTTATGGGGGTAATAGTAAAACGTCTACGAGAGGTAATGATGAACGCTACGGGTGATACTAGTAAAATCTTTACGGAAGGAAATAGGAAGTCTCTATGGGAGGCAATGGTAAAATATTTATGGGAGGTAATGGTAAGATCGATTTTAGTCTGCGACCAGAGAAATGCCGTACATATGATCTCTCTCCACCCATACGCTCGTTGCACTGCGTTGCAAGCGCACCGCAATCTCATCATATAACTACAGAGAGTACTTACCATTTGGTGAATAGGGAAAGTCTGTTACGGGTGGTATTCCACATGTAACTCTTGAGCACACCTTTTACTCTGTATCGTGGCGAATTAGAGAAAGTTAGTTATAGATGGTTGTATTTAGCATGGGAAACGCTCACCACGGGTGGTCGTAGTCGGGAAAATCTTAGTATGCAATATTTCCCTGTGTATCTCAGCTGACGAAAGCTCATATCATTAATTTTGCTGAAATCGGTTCTACTTATGGTACCCTTGCCCCCTACGGGTGGTTTATATCCCCTTTTTGCTTACGGATGGTAGCCTTATCCCTTAAGGGTGGCTAAGTCCATTTTGCTTCCGAGCGGCGGTCGTATCCCTTACGGGTGGTAGTCGTGTCCCTTACGGATTGTAATCCTGTTCTCTTACGGGTGGTAATCCTATCCCTTATGGAATACTTAAATCCTAGTGTCCATCTCATCAGTCTTTTCACATACGGATGGTATGTCTGCTCCTTGCGGGAAGTTTCAGTCTCGGCGATCGTCCCAAAGATTCGGGCGTAAGCTGCCTAGCAGGGCAAGGCACTCGAAACTGAGAAGTATATAACCAAAAAAGCGACTACGGAAGGAGATCTCAATACTAATTGAGAGCTAAACCAGGGCAAACTGAAGACAATCATGTTTCGAAAAAGAGAATAGTTTATTCCAGGGATAATGACGTAGATTCTCTTCCAGCGGTAATTCTATTCTGCTATTATGAAACGTCAGTTTCTGTGGCAATCCAAGGGAACCAGACTTCACTGCGAGTCACAATCGCACAATTGGCCTAAACGCCTTCTCCGCGCCTAACCCACACCAAATCTTTCGCTATCACACACATCGCCCGTCTTCTTCAGCTCTGCAACTAACCACATCGCATTTCCGTCACTAAACTCTTGAATTCTTCAACTTTACTTAAAAATCAACTAACTTTGCCATATCGCCTATTCCCAGCAAACACACAGTTCACCTTGGCCCTTTAGTAAGTTCTTTCTATTCCGCAACCTTAAATCGTACATCCGACTTACAAACCAAAATAACCAGACTTAAATACCAAGCCAGACATGGACTCCTCGACGACAAGCACATTATTATCCGCTTCTTCCGAGTCAACGACACAGCAGCACAACACGAGCAACTGCACGGACGATGCAATGGATGAAAACGAGTCTTCAATCCAATGGAAGTCTCAGGAACAAGGACGAGACAAGACTCATTTCCCCTTCAGGAGACTCCCTATTGAGATGCGAAACGAAATCTATCGCCTTATCTTGGTGATGCGTTACCCAATAGACCCTGTGCTAAAGGGAGAGACGGCCACCGCAATCAACAATCGTCGCATGCGCCGGCCTCGAGGCGGCAAGGGGCCCGAAGGCCGAGACCAAAAGCTCGGAGAACCTCCGGTGTCCGTGCTCACACTTCTAGAGGTGTGCCAGTCACTTTACGACGAGGCAATGCCTATCTTTTATGGTGAAAATACGTTCTCGTTCTCGGATACGACCAGACTGTTCCGTTTTATCCACAGCATCGGAAAGGAGCGACGCGGGCACATCAGCAAGATCTGTTTGTCATTCTCTCAGAAGACCAACCCCAACGCGGGACACGCCTTCCTCATGCTGAAAGATGAAGCCCAGTGCCTAAAGTCCCTGGATATTAGCTTGCCGTACACGCCTATGTCAACCATGAAGAAACTGGATTGGGCAATAGCGTTAAGGTCAATTCGCGGTCTAAAGCAGGTCAATTTTGACCTAATCCTTCGCGGCAATCCAAGGGAATTCGCATGGATCGAGGAGGTGCGGGAGTGGTTTAGTGGCGAAATGGTGAAGCCGAGAGTGACGGTGGGTGACTCCGAGATACTTTCGAGCGGCTCCGCTACGCCTCTCAGTGACTCGGTGGCAATTCCCGGCGACCCAAAGACAGCTCTCGCAGATCCCGCCCTGGGGAGAATGCGACTCGATCTCGTCCGCGCGAAACGACGCCTTGACGACAAGAAGAAGGCAAATGCAGCCAGGAATGTAGCAAAGGAGGCTGCGGCATACGCGACAGAGGTCAGCAAAACCACAGCGCCATGTACACCGGTCAAGAAATCCATGGCATCCGATAAGCCAGCCAAGACTCCAAGCCACCGTCGACGGACCGAAGACGAAGGTAGGTATAAGAACGAGGAAGAAGCCCACGACGTTAGAGACGTTGAGACGGAATATTCAGAAGGCGAAGATATGCTTCTGATCCTCGAACTGAGAAGTAGCGCCCGGAAGCGTTTGAGGCGCATGATCATATCCTCTGGCGATGATAAGGAGTAAGCAGACGGAAAGCACACGGGCAGACAAGGGAGAGAATATTCAGGGAGGATGAATGTCATACATGTCAAGGAATGACAAAAAACCACAAAAAAAGAGAAACCAGAAGCTGGCGATGAGCCTTTCGTAGCTATCTTTCTTGCCTGCGTTCCTCTCCCAACGCAGCTGGACTCAGTTCATGCTTCACCATCAATTCAATACTAGCATCCGATGCCATATTTTCGAATACAGACATGAGCGGCGAAGGCGAATCAACTTGTAATATGGACTCGGTCGTTGACTGAGGATGTTAGGGAGGTATCGTTGACACTACTCACTTTGCTAAGTGAGGACCGGTGCCCAAGAACACCTAACGAGGAAGGCTTTAGGCCAAACATTCACATAGCTTTGAAAAAGTAGAAAGACAGCAGCTAGTTCAGCAATGGAAGGCTTGTTATCTTTAGCATGAATAATTCTGGTGGTGACATAGGTTATGCAGCATAGAAGACACAGTAAAACGAAGTATCGTCGGTCTACCAGATACAAAAACGAAAACCTGAATTCTTACAACTTGGAGCTGTCCAATACTCCACGCAGGCGCACCCGTGGACGTATTTCCCAAACTAGAGTCTAAGCTGAACTCGCGTAACATGAGATGCTCACTATTCTAAGGGGAAGGAGTATCGCGACGGGTACAGGACAGCACCAACAAGAATAGCTAATTTACATGCCACCGATATATGGAACTTCCAACCCATAACAGGCTAAGAAGACGGAGCATTCACGCCAACGCCACGACTAAGCTGTTGGATCAAGGCCATGGCCTGCTCAATGGGATAGCCAATAAAAACTGGGCCGGTAAACACCATTTGCGGAGCTTGCTGGGATAAGGAACCCTGGGCGCCAGCTAGCATTGCTGATTGCGGTATAAATGCTGCGTTGTGCCTGAATTGCACGTTTGAAGACGTGGTTTTAGGCTCCGGGTTAGGGTTTTGTTGTTGTGGTTGTTCTTGTTGGGGTGATATTGTGTGTAGATGTCTCATAGGACACGCCTTTTTTTTCGCACTTGCAGACGGATTCATAATTGAAGATCTAGCAGCTTCTGCATGTTCGGTAGTGCTCATGGCGGGCTTTGATTCCTGCATAGGCGGTATCGGGATTCCCCATAGTCGACTAGGAGATTCTCCGACCCTCACTTCCTTCATTGGTCTATCTGCGTTGTCACCTCTGTCCTGGCTTCGACCTCTGTCGCTCCTCTCTTCTTCTGCAGCTTCACCGTCTCCATGTTCATGAGTCCCGCTAACTCCTTCTGCCCACATTTCCACTCGCCAATTAGGCCGTGTCTCAGCCATATCGTCACTCTCGTCATCATTAGCTGGAAGGAGTGGTTTGTGCTTGATTCCCAGACCCTGAATCATGCTAACCAGGTTTCCGTATTTTGCATCTAGTTGCCGTATGCTCTCCTCATTGCTCTGATACCGTTTAACACATATCTCATGACTCCGTGGTAGCTCATGCTTATGACTCTCAAAATATTGCGCTACTTCTTCCGGGGAATGCTGGTCCAAGAATCGGATCGGACATCTCGACGCTGATCCTGCGACAGATGGCGGAGGAGAAGCTAGGGGTATGCCATAGAGCTCAGCAGTGATAGGATCAGTAGTAGCTCGTCCCTGGTACTTTCTAGCATCCAGTACAGATAAAGATCGAAGTCGGTGAGCAGTAGCCGGAACTCTCTGTGGATGATGATCTAATGGCATCGGTCCATCCATGGAGGCAAAGGGACACCCAAGACTGCTTTCTTTCCCCTTCGTTGTAAAGTTTATCTCTATTTGTTCTGTCTCTGTTCTAGGCTTTGAGAAAGAATTGTTTGGGGCTTCTATGTGTTCCGTATCTATAGGCATACGTTGCTTGTCTGCATGAAGAACGTCAGCAGAGCTCTGGGTTGTTCAAATGTACAGCTGAGACTATAAATTCTAGTAGCGGACAAACTGTGAATGAAGCAATTGCGGATAGCCGCGCGAAAAACACATGAAACCTATTAGGCTATCCCAAGACAGCGATATATACTGAACTTCATGATTCTCACCTTCCTTTACAACCGGCAGCCCAAATCCCATACTCTGGCGGATATGACCCACAGAGGTTCCAGCTTTTGTCACTCTTTCAGACTGTTCAAAGAGCGGTAGCCGAACCAAAGGAACTTGACTTCTGAACAACTGTATCTCTTGTATCAGGGCCTCGAAGCCTTCTACAAGCTGCTTGACGTGCAACTCGAAATCATCCCCGCTTCGCCTCACTATCCGCTCAACACCAGAGACGGAAGTACTTGGAGCCGTTGGCGCAGTGTTTGTACTCGAGTCCGATGAATGTTGGAGATGGATATGATGTGCGTTGGCCATGGCACCAATAAGTAGGCAATACGAGAGGGGTAGGCGAAAGGATGGTCAAATCGTATACGGTTGCAATGCTTGCGTCGTCTCTTGCCCTACAAGGCTTTGTCGTTGAGGTCGGTCGGCAAAGAGCGGTTCTCGCCGACGCTAAACGGCCGAGCATCAGTAGCGCACTCCCATCAAAAAAAAAATTCTATCGCAAAGCTGGCACGACACTACGGGGAGCTAATAGTCCTATCTTTATACTCAAAGGCCTCCTGTAGATACAATGGTAATACGGCCTTACGTACTCCATATATGAGGGCACTATTCGGACAATACCGTCCTAGGGCAGCTATGTTTAGTTAGGGCGGCCAACGTGCCGTCATAACGGTGAACAGAATTACGCTAACTCTTGGCGTCCATGACGTCGGTGAACCGGGCAAATACTGAACAGCACAATCGATAACACCATACTCAGTTAGCGTAAAAACAAAGACTTCATATCTCTTAGATTAATTCTACATTCGCCCATCTATCCCCTATTACCCTGTCTTCCAGGATCTATTTTCAAGCGCATATGTCCGATCGATTATCATAAAACATAACCTCGTAAAGCGCAATACACCCCAATATATTTTCTACCTAGTGATTATTCTTCACCATTTCAAACATGCGTCTCATAAAGCAAAACATCGACTGTGATGGCTCTGGAAGCATCACCCTATTTCCAGAAGAGCCCGAGGATATGGTATAGCACACTAGCGTGAATCTTGGATCTCACAACTAACTGCATTTAGTGGCATGCATATAACCTGATACGCCCGGATGATCTACTAAGGGCGTCCGCCCTGCGACGTGTAACAACAGAATCATCTACTGGTAGCACAGCGTCTCACCGTGTTCACACAACACTTGTTATCCGTGTCACCAGCATCGACTTCGATACACAGGCCGGCCAGCTGCATGTATCTGGAAAGATCGTGGAGGAGAACAAATACGTGAAGATAGGCCAATATCATACCCTTGATCTGGAACTACAGCGAAACTTCACACTAGAGAAGGCAGAGGGATGGGACAGTGTGGCGTTGGAGGTTGTGCGAGAGGCTACGGATCCAGCAGCTCAAGCGCACGTAGGAGCCGTTGTTATGCAAGAGGGCCTTGCACACATATGTCTGATCACGGAGCACCAAACAATCCTTAGGCAGAGAGTGGAGATGGCTATCCCGCGCAAGAGACAGGGAATGGCAACAAGTCACGATAAGGTATGTAACGCATTGTTTGTCGTCAGTCTTGGGAAAAAAGCCGGACTCCATGGCGTTGTAAATTTCCTCCAAACTGTCAATATTCCTAGAGACCTAGTCAAAACAAGAGTGCTACAGAGATAGCGACGAGCAGTCCATGAGAGTTCCATAGCAACATGGGACCAGATTCGCGGCCTGGGGAAGTCTATTGTATAGGCTAACAGCAAGTTAGGGAATGTCGACTTTTTTCCGGACGACACTTGAGACAATGATGCGCAACATTGATCTCGAAAATCCAATGCCTGTGCTTCTTGGCTCACCAGGGTTCACAGCGGCGGCCTTTCATAAATTCATTTTAGATTACGCAACGCAGAATAACGACAAAACTCTTCTCCAAAACAAGTCAAACTTTATCGTTATCCACACTTCGACAGGCCACTTACACTCACTCAACGAAATTCTTAAATCTCCGGAAGTTCTATCGAGGCTTAAGGATACGAAGTACGCCCGGGAAACATTGCTAATGGACCAATTCTTCGCCTTATTACGGACGAATGAGGCTAAGGCTTGGTATGGTCCGGATCAAGTTACTCAAGCTGTTGATAGGGGGGCTGTGGGTAGAGGTGGTGGGGTGTTGCTCATTAGCAATAAATTGTTCCGGAGCCAAGTTATTGGGGAACGGAAACGATGGGTGGCCTTGGTGGACAAAGCGAAGGGAGAAGGAGGCGAGGTTAGGATTCTTAGTAGTGAGCATGAGAGTGGAAGAAGGTTAGAAGGTCTAGGAGGCATCGCAGCGATTCTGACATATCCCATGGAAGATCTCGACGGAGATGAAGAGCAGGGTGAGGAAGCTCCGGAAGGGTAAGGCTCACAAAATTTGGGGTCGGCTTGGCGTTTTTCATTCGTTTCCCGACATTCATAGGAGCTTGGACAGTGCTAGGCTAGAACTGAAGTCCATCTCATTTTATTGATTCACCGAGCCTTATATGCAAAGGTGTGAATTTGACCACCATTAAGGCGTAGCACCATGAAACCGAAAAAAAGATCACCCTCCTAGCCTCTTTACCTCGAACCTGTCACCCGTGAAAAACAAACCCTCTAGCGCTTCTTCGCCTTCTCGGTTTCCTTGAGCACCTTCTTAACAATCTTCTGCTCTTCAATCAGGAAAGCTCGTACGACTCTGTCCTTTACACAGTTTCCACATCTTGAACCTCCATAGGCGCGCTGGACGGTCTTGGTTGGTCGGGACACGGCGGAGTATTCTCGGGGTCGAAGGGCGGGGATCTATTTGGTAAAGAAATATGTTAGTGAACAGAGTCCAAACGTAACATGCTGTCGTGGCCCAGATTCATCTAGTATCGGCTACAGGCTGCCGACCAATAGATAGAAAAATCCTCCTCCATATCAACGCGCATTTGGTCTTCGTATCCTATCGCCTAGGTCTAATCTCCTATCTTATACATGCCCCACCGCAGTGCCCCCAACCCCTGATAGAATCCGAACCGACCAATCGATATCCTACAACCTCGTAATAAAAGGTTCCTCACTTACTCCAGGTAGCTTGATACCGCAGTCACCACATTTTGGCGCGGTGCCCCTCTTCTTGATATGGAGGTATCGCAGTTTGCCGCCTGGGGTCTTGACGATGCGGACTTTGTTGGAACGGGTGTTGTACCTTCAATCAAAGATGGCGGGTTAGCGGACTTCCTTCTCATTGCGAAGAAGACATCTTCGTTGTCTTGGTCTAATTTCGAGGATATATCGTTCCCAACAGTCAGAAGTTGACTTACGGATTCCTCCGACGCTGTTTGAGAAGTATTGTTAGCAAGCCACAATCACTTAGCAACAGACGTGAAGAAGAACTCACGTAGGTTAATCTAGTGGAGGTCATTGCGTCGCAGAGATCTTGAATTCAATGGTCGTTAGGGATATCAGATTGTCGTGAGGCGTTAAATTTATACAGCTAATTCTAATCTTCATTCAATGGTTAAGCGAAAGTGCAGTCCCAAGCGAGCGAGGTGTAGGGTTTCGCACCCTCATCACCTGACTTGGCGAGGACGGGGCTCAAAACAAATGTTCCCGAACGGGAAATATTGCAGGGAAAGCGACGCCACTTCCGGACTTTTTATTGTCACCTTTGCAACTCTGCTAGTCTCTCTCGCTCGTCCCGGCGAGAGTAATCCATCACCCTTCCTTTTCCTTTCGCGCAGATATTACGAACGCTACACCCCTCTTATGCGCGGTCATCCCTTTCATCAGCATCGCTTGTCGCGTTAATCTCGAAGGCAGGAGATTAGGCACCGGCGAACCTTCGCCCTCGCCGTATCATCGAATCCTAATCGATCCTTCATTACATCGTCGACGCATCACAATGTCTTCTCTTCCACCGCCACCTCCCCCTGGATGGGGTATGTCAGCTCCACCATCTGCATCACTCCCTCCACCTCCACCGGGATATCAGCCACCAGCCGATCCTCAAGTCGCAAAGTTCGCTCAAAAGAAAAAGGAATGGCTACGATCACAGCGGAACCGCTTCAGCGAAAAGCGCAAGGGTGGCTTTGTGGAAACTCAAACGGCGGACATGCCACCAGAACATCTACGAAAGATCGTTAAGGATATCGGAGATGTATCACAGAAGAAGTTTAGCAGTGATAAGCGGAGTTACCTAGGGGCGTTGAAGTTCATGCCGCACGCGGTGCTGAAGCTGTTGGAGAATATGCCGATGCCTTGGGAGTCTGCTCGTGAGGTAAAGGTGTTATATCACGTCAACGGATGTCTCACACTGGTTAACGAGATCCCACGGGTTATAGAACCAGTGTTTCATGCACAATGGGCAACGATGTGGGTTTGTATGAGACGAGAAAAGAGTGACAGAAGGCATTTCAAGCGGATGCGGTTCCCTCCCTTTGATGACGAGGAACCGCCACTCTCTTGGTCTGAAAATATCGAGGATGTCGAGCCTCTAGAACCAATTCAAATGGAGCTGGATGAATCGGAAGATGGGCCTGTATATGAATGGTTTTACGATCACCGACCATTACTGGACACGCCACACGTCAATGGGCCTAGCTATAAGACATGGAACCTTACGTTACCGCAGATGGCAACCCTATACCGCCTCAGCCACCAGTTACTTAGTGACTTGGTTGATAAGAACTACTTCCACATGTTCGATTTGAACAGCTTCCTAACTGCGAAGGCTTTGAATGTTGCTATCCCCGGTGGGCCTCGATTCGAACCCCTTTACAAAGATGTTGATCCGAACGACGAAGATTTCGGAGAATTCAACGCCATTGACCGGATCATCTTCCGCGCCCCTATTCGAACTGAGTACCGCGTTGCTTTTCCATTCCTGTATAACTCACTACCGCGAAGCGTAAAAATTTCGTGGTACTCATACCCACAAGTCGTCTACGTGCGAGCAGAAGATCCGAGCTTGCCGGCCTTCTATTTCGACCCTGTCATAAACCCGATTTCATCACGTTCAGTAGCCCCTAAGAACTTGACAGTCAGTCACGAAGATGAGATTTTCGAGCATGGAAATAATGTCGATGAAGAATTCGAACTGCCTGGTGAGGTTGAACCATTCTTGGCAGACGAAGAGCTCTATACCGCCGAAACAGCGTCAGCTATTGCTCTATGGTGGGCACCTTACCCTTTCGACAGGCGCTCGGGGCGAATGGTACGAGCACAGGACGTTCCCTTGGTAAAGCAATGGTATCTCGAACATTGTCCGCAGGGCCAGCCCGTCAAAGTTCGAGTGTCGTATCAGAAACTGTTGAAGACATATGTTCTAAATGAGCTGCATAAGAAGAAGCCGAAAGCACAGAACAAGCAAAACCTCATGAAGTCATTGAAGTCTACAAAGTTCTTCCAGCAGACAACGATCGACTGGGTAGAGGCTGGTCTTCAGGTCTGTCGGCAGGGATTCAACATGCTGAATCTTCTGATTCACCGGAAGAATCTCACATATTTGCATCTGGACTATAACTTTAATCTCAAGCCTGTCAAGACACTCACCACGAAGGAGCGGAAGAAGTCTCGATTCGGAAATGCATTCCATCTTATGCGAGAGATTCTACGTTTGACAAAACTCATTGTAGATGCCCAGGTACAGTATCGGCTGGGCAACATTGACGCCTTCCAGCTCGCCGACGGGATTCTCTACGCTTTCAACCATGTCGGGCAACTGACTGGTATGTACCGTTACAAGTACAAACTGATGCACCAAATTCGCTCTTGCAAAGACTTAAAGCATCTAATTTACTATCGCTTTAATTCTGGTCCAGTCGGTAAAGGTCCTGGGTGCGGATTCTGGGCACCAGCTTGGAGGGTCTGGCTATTCTTCATGCGGGGTATTATCCCGCTCCTAGAACGGTGGCTTGGCAATCTTCTATCTAGGCAGTTCGAGGGACGACATAGCAAGGGTGTCGCAAAGACGGTGACGAAGCAGAGGGTCGAGTCCCACTTTGATCTCGAACTTCGGGCTTCCGTCATGGCCGACTTAATGGATATGATGCCGGAGGGTATCAAACAAAACAAGGTCAACACAGTGCTACAACATCTTTCTGAAGCTTGGAGATGCTGGAAGAGTAACATTCCCTGGAAAGTTCCTGGTTTACCAGCACCTATCGAGAACATCATCCTTCGATACGTCAAGAGTAAGGCGGATTGGTGGATATCTGTTGCCCACTATAATCGTGAACGTATCCGCCGAGGTGCAACCGTGGACAAGACTGTAGCAAAGAAAAACTTAGGCCGCTTGACACGACTATGGTTGAAGGCAGAACAAGAGAGGCAGCACAACTATATGAAAGACGGACCCTACGTTTCATCCCAAGAAGCCGTGGCTATTTACACCACAACTGTACACTGGTTAGAATCCCGGAAATTTTCGCCGATTCCCTTCCCTAGTGTGTCCTATAAGCATGACACAAAGATCCTTATTCTCGCGCTTGAACGCCTCCGAGAAGCCTACTCCGTGAAGGGGCGGCTTAACCAGAGCCAGAGAGAGGAATTAGCACTTATCGAGCAAGCCTATGATTCTCCTGGAACAACTCTAGCAAGAATAAAGAGATTCTTACTTACTCAGCGAGCTTTTAAGGAGGTAGGCATTGATATGAACGATAATTATAGCACCATCAATCCTGTATACGACATTGAGCCAGTTGAGAAGATTACCGATGCTTACCTTGATCAATATCTCTGGTATCTAGCGGATCAACGACATCTTTTCCCTGCTTGGATCAAGCCATCTGATTCCGAAGTTCCTCCACTTCTCGTCTACAAGTGGGCCCAGGGAATAAATAACTTGGACAAAGTATGGGAAAACGCTGATGGAGAATGTAATGTGATGATCGAAACCCAACTTTCGAAGGTTTACGAGAAGATCGATCTCACTTTGCTAAATCGCCTATTACGGTTGATTATGGACCACAATTTAGCGGATTACATGACGTCGAAGAACAACGTCCAGCTCAACTACAAGGACATGAATCATACGAACAACTATGGTATGATTCGTGGCCTACAGTTCTCAGCATTTGTTTTCCAGTACTATGGCCTCGTGATCGATCTTCTTCTCCTTGGTCTGCAACGTGCTAGTGAAATTGCTGGGCCACCACAAAGTCCAAATGATTTCCTGCAGTTCAGGGATCGTGCCACTGAAACGAGGCATCCCATCCGATTATATACACGATATATTGATCGGATCTGGGTCTTCCTGCGGTTTACTGCAGATGAATCTAGAGATCTTATCCAACGATTCTTGACCGAGCAGCCAGATCCCAATTTTGAGAACGTGATTGGCTATCGGAACAAGAAATGCTGGCCTAGAGACTCAAGGATGAGGTTGATGAGACACGATGTCAATCTTGGCCGCGCTGTGTTCTGGGACTTGAAGAACCGACTTCCCAGATCTATCACCACCATTGAGTGGGATGAAACTTTTGCCAGCGTTTACAGCAGGGATAACCCTAATCTATTATTCTCAATGTGTGGCTTTGAGGTTCGAATACTACCCAAGATTCGAAATCAAAATGACGAATTCCCGGTCAAGGACAGCGTGTGGTCATTAGTGGACAATACCACAAAGGAACGTACAGCGCATGCTTTCCTACAAGTCACAGAAGAGGATATCCAAAAATTCAACAACCGCATCAGGCAGATCTTGATGTCCTCTGGATCCACAACATTCACAAAGATTGCCAACAAGTGGAATACAAGTTTGATTGCACTCTTCACGTATTACCGTGAAGCAGCTGTCTCTACAGTCAACCTTCTGGATACGATAGTCAAGTGCGAGACCAAGATTCAAACGAGAGTGAAGATTGGATTGAACTCGAAGATGCCGTCGCGTTTCCCGCCTGCTGTCTTTTATACTCCCAAGGAACTTGGAGGTTTGGGGATGATATCGGGGTCCCACATCCTCATTCCAACAAGTGACAAGCGGTGGTCGAAGCAAACCGACGTCGGAGTCACCCACTACCGCGCTGGTATGACCCACGACGAAGATACGCTCATCCCTAACATCTTCCGTTACATTATTCCCTGGGAGGCAGAGTTTATTGACTCCCAGCGAGTATGGACTGAGTACTCTCAGAAACGTCAAGAAGCAAACCAACAGAACCGAAGACTTACACTAGAAGATTTGGAGGATAGTTGGGATCGTGGCTTGCCGCGTATCAACACCCTATTCCAGAAGGACAGAAGCACGTTGAGCTTTGACAAGGGTTTCCGAGCTCGGACGGAATTCAAGACGTATCAACTGATGAAGAGCAATCCATTCTGGTGGACAAGCCAGAGGCATGACGGGAAACTATGGAATTTGAATGCCTACAGAACTGATGTCATCCAAGCGCTTGGAGGTGTGGAAACGATTCTCGAACATACTCTCTTCAAAGCCACTGCATTCCCGTCATGGGAAGGTCTCTTCTGGGAGAAGGCATCCGGATTCGAAGAGTCGATGAAGTTCAAGAAACTCACGAACGCTCAGCGCTCCGGCCTCAATCAAATCCCAAATCGTCGATTTACGTTATGGTGGTCGCCCACTATCAATCGAGCGAACGTCTACGTCGGTTTCCAAGTCCAACTCGACTTGACGGGTATCTTCTTACACGGGAAGATCCCAACTCTGAAAATCTCGCTGATCCAAATTTTCCGGGCCCATTTATGGCAGAAGATTCATGAGTCAGTCGTAATGGACTTGTGTCAGGTCTTCGATCAGGAGTTGATAGCACTAGGTATTGAGACCGTCCAAAAAGAGACCATTCATCCGAGAAAGTCATACAAGATGAATAGTTCTTGCGCGGACATTCTCCTTTTCGCCAGTCACAAGTGGAATGTTACAAGGCCGTCAATTCTTTTCGATACCAAGGATGTCATTGAGGCGACTACGACCAGCAAATTCTGGATCGATGTTCAGCTTCGATATGGTGATTATGATTCCCATGATATTGAACGATACGTCCGAGCCAAATATCTAGACTACACCACAGACAGTATGAGTATCTACCCTTCGGCGACTGGTCTTATGATTGGCATCGATCTAGCATATAATCTATACTCTGCATACGGACAGTACTTCCCAGGCTTAAAGACACTTATACAACAAGCCATGGCCAAGATCATGAAAGCCAACCCTGCGCTGTATGTGTTGAGAGAACGTATTCGCAAGGGTCTGCAGTTGTATGCATCAGAGAGCAACCAGGAGTTCTTGAACTCTCAGAATTATTCCGAGTTATTCAGCAACCAGATCCAGTTGTTCATCGACGATACGAACGTCTACCGTGTAACGATCCACAAGACCTTCGAAGGCAACTTGACGACCAAACCCATCAACGGCGCCATCTTTATTTTCAACCCTCGAACCGGTCAATTGTTCTTAAAGATTATCCACACGAGCGTCTGGGCAGGACAAAAACGCCTGGGACAATTAGCCAAGTGGAAGACAGCCGAAGAAGTCGCTGCGTTAATTCGATCACTACCGGTTGAAGAACAGCCTAAGCAACTTATCGTCACTCGAAAAGGTCTTCTTGACCCTCTAGAAGTCCATCTGCTCGACTTTCCTAACATCTCCATTCGTGCATCAGAATTACAACTACCCTTCCAAGCCGCTATGAAGGTAGAAAAGCTGGGTGACATGATCCTTCGAGCGACAGAGCCGCAGATGGTGCTGTTCAATCTCTACGATGAATGGCTGAAGACAATATCGTCATACATTGCGTTCTCACGTCTTATTCTTATTCTCCGCGCGCTTCATGTGAACCAGGACAAGACAAAGTTGATACTAAGGCCCGATAAAACGGTTATTACACAGGAGCATCACATTTGGCCATCACTCTCAGACGAAGACTGGATCAAGGTCGAAGTGCAGCTTCGAGATCTCATTCTTAATGACTACGGAAAGAAGAATAATGTCAACATTTCCAGCTTGACTAGCAGTGAAGTCCGCGATATCATCCTTGGTATGGAAATTAGTGCTCCGTCTATGCAACGGCAGCAGGCTGCGGAGATCGAGAAGCAGCAGCAAGAGCAACAGCAGCTGACTGCCGTCACAACAAGGACGCAGAACGTACATGGAGAGGATATCATTGTGACTACTACATCACAGTTTGAGCAGCAATCTTTCGCGTCTAAGACTGAATGGCGTACCCGAGCGATCGCAACCAGCAATCTGCGAACGAGAGCAAATAACATCTACATCTCCTCAGACGACATCCGCGAAGATGGCCATTACACCTACATCATGCCCAAGAACATTCTGAAGCGCTTCATCACGATCGCTGATCTCCGTGTCCAAGTTGCTGGCTATTTATACGGTTCCTCGCCGCCCGACAACGACCAGGTGAAGGAAATCCGCTGTATAGTCATGATCCCGCAAGTCGGAAACACCCGCGACATTCAGCTACCTCATCAACTCCCACAACATGAATACCTGAGCGAAGAAAACGGTCTAGAGCCCCTAGGTATCATTCACACAGTCAGTGGCAACGAGCCCCCCTACATGACTGCCATGGACGTAACGCAACATGCACGCCTCATGAACGCACACAAAGAATGGGACAAGAAGACTGTCACCATGACCGTGTCCTTCACCCCTGGTTCCGTCTCCCTCGCCGCATGGGCGCTTAAACCCCAAGGGTATAAGTGGGGTGCCGAAAACAAAGACACAAGCAGCGACCAGCCGCAGGGTTTCCAGACCAGCATGGGCGAGAAGTGCCAGCTACTTCTAAGCGACAAGATCAAAGGCTACTTCCTAGTGCCGGAGAATAACGTCTGGAATTATTCCTTTATGGGAAGTGCGTTTTCGAATGTGGAGAAGAAGTCGGTGCATGTTAAGATCGATACGCCTTTGGTAAGTTGCCCCCTGTCCTCCCGCTTCGCGCCCTTGATGGTCCCGAAGCTGACAGTTTCGCGCAGCCCTTCTATAGCGATCAGCATCGCCCGCTACATTTCCAGAACTTTGCGGAGCTGGAGGATATCTGGGTGGATAGGAATGACAATTTCGCGTGATCGGTGAACTACTGCTTGTGAGTTCTGAAAAAGGTTAGATGTTCCAAGCGGAGAG
This sequence comes from Nothomitra cinnamomea, assembly GCA_022345685.2. Lineage (NCBI taxonomy): Eukaryota > Fungi > Ascomycota > Geoglossomycetes > Nothomitra > Nothomitra cinnamomea. Next base: position 8,989 of record JAJDMX020000208.1, on the reverse strand, counting down.
GACTTTAAAGTTGATGTATGACTCCGTCCTGACACATGGGCTGTCAGAATCTTCTGTATGATAGGAGTATTTTAAAAATAGCATTAAGTATATCAGATCCTGAAGTATATCCATATAGTTGCATTTGTTGTTTCCTATAGCAACAATCTGATTGACATAAGAGGCCCCGATCATGCATACCCTAGGGTCAGGTAAACTCCCAGAGTGCCCATGATCCCATGACGCCTTCAGGCGCCCGAAACCGATCGGTGCCGTTAGGAGGCTGTGCGGAGTACTATATACGCAGCACGTAGACCCTAAAAAGTCCCTCATATCGCCCAATTATGTGCTCCAAGTATACTTGAATGCAAGCAGGATCACATTGTCAAGTACCGACCAAAGAAGCCTCCATCAGGAAGGTCAATCGACAGCCTTAGGATGCGAGCGTAAGGCCCATTCAACATGCGTTGGCTTAGATACTTGCATTGCCATCCCCGACCTGCTGCCGACGGAAAGCCCAAGGTTGAGGAAACCGAGAAAATGTCTGGGGTGCCATAAAATTAGCTGAGGACAAGCCTCGCTGGCGCAGGTAATCCTTCCGTGGGTTTCGAATATGCGTGAAATACTAAAAACGCGTCCGGCAACGTGGCGTCTTTTCAATAATACATGCACATTCGGCAATCTCAGAGAACGTAGTACTCTCGTAAAACGGTTGATGAACCATGGATACAATCACAGCACACTAAGAAAACGGAAGGAAATGCGATACAATAATCGGAAGAGTACAGGAATAGAGTGCGTTTCATGGGATCAAAACTTCAAGCACGGGTACCCGAACAGGATCAACGCGATCCTATACGTGTAACAACTCCAACCGCAAAACCCTACCATCCAATCCCAAGTGGCAGAGAGGCATCGCTGGCTCAGCCATTCCACCACGTCAACAAGCAAGTCAACAGAGCCGGGCAATCTCCTGGTTCTCCGTATCTAAAGCATTAACGCCCTTGGGTCCACATAGTTTTCGATTATCTTCCATGATTCTCAAGCTGAGTCTTGTGGTAAATGCCGTTTGTCCGTTTCGGGATATCGGCACGTGCATTGATCCTTCGAACCTTTATCTCCACGTCCACAGCCTCAAAACTATATTCGACTAAACCCTACGTTCGTCATCGCATCCGCCAAGAGACGGCCGCCTCAGGAAGCATAAGAAATACAGCCCTAAGATCTAAAAATGTACAGCCAAAGACATTAAGGGAAAGACACACAGATGGAAGGCAGCTTAGTCACCCGTATCTTCTAGTTATATGATTCCCGCAAGCCATCGCCTCCTTTGCACTTTGGCACTGAAACTCAGGGATTCTGATGTAAACCAGTAACTATCTAAATTCCCGCGGCCACTGAGTTCGTATATGCATCCAAACTTGCGACGATGGGTTACTTCCATGGATTTTAGCCCTGCTTAAATCGTGATAGAGCTACGTGCTAAGTGGCCTCGTCATCTTCGGCTTACCATCTGAAATCCCGGAATAAGATTCGTCAAAAAATTCCCAATCAAGGATGAAAACAAATAGCGGGAACAGGCAAGAAGATGCGAGGAACAAAATTAAAATGTATTATAGCCAAAAAAAAAAAAGGCCCCCAAATGGCGTGAGACTTTAGCTTAACGCAAAACGCGGAAATTCACAGAAAGAGAAAGCTAGGAAGAAATCTATACATACAAAGTGCACAACGTACGCCTACTCCCTATATTGGCGTACATACTGCTTCTACGAGAATATGTCATGTACTGTGTACTGCGTCGTATGCTATTTAGAGTTTAGGCGCAAGAACTTGGTGAAAGCGGATGGGTCTCCGTGACCGACAGGGATAGGTTGGGGGCCAAACTGACATATGCCGTACACCGCTACAAGACAATCACCCTCGGGTAGGGTCCCGAACAATTGTATCTAGCAGAAGCACCTGCTTCGGAGCTGGCCATGACCTTTTACTTTCTGACTCCCTACTGAAAGTCCAGACGGCTGCAGTCGCTTCTGAGATCTTACCCAAGAACGATGAGCATTTTCGGCCCCCATAGCAACCCAGATACAGAACTTAGCCGTGGCAGAGTCTAGGCCCTAAAGACAGCAATTATTGAGTAAGGCCTGGAGTGGCTGAAGCTTTCATGCTGCGTACGCGTAAATTGACCACATTCCACGGAACTCGGCGTGTGTAACTACCGTCGATCCCATACCGTATTTCTGCTCGTGAGCTTGAGCGTAAGCAACAGGGCTAGAATATTTAATACTATTCATCGTAGCGGTGTGTTTTCGCTCTCCGCAGGGGTAGGTGACTCTATAGTCCGTTTCTCACCTCACCATCACGACATATGAGCGCATACGGTGAGGGCCTCAACGACGCGCAAATCTTCAGCCCTGGAGTAGATCATGTAACACCCGGTAAAGAACGCGGGAGATTGTTGAAGCTTGAACAAGGATACGTGATGGCCACCTTCATATGATACTGGCAGGCATCGGTGTATGCGTATGAGCACATTTTCTTGCCTCGATCAACTGCACTATGCGTTGTGGTGACGATGCTTGTCATAAACAGTGAGGCGAAGGAGAAGGCATCCGTGGATGCACCGATCCGACTAAATGGTGCAGCCTTTCTGTGGACTGGGAGGCCTCCCGTCCGATGCTTTTGGGTCACAGGCGATGAACCGGACCTATAGATGGAAGCATTCTGCGCGTAGTTCTTGAAAACCAATTGGCCAACTACAATTTTCTCTCATCCGGTTATTCTCTTCTTGATAGTACTCTTATAGCACGAGTGGGAAGCCCGTGAGGCAGCCTGGCCGCAGCACTGCGACTTCGCCTTGTGATCTTTCGAGGACAAGGGTCAAAGTGACGCAACTTTTCTCCGTGAACCGGGGGAATGGGGCGTCACAGGCGAAAAAAGTCTTCCTTCCGCACTGGATTGGTGTTGTTCTAGTCGAATCTGATAAGAAACGGCTTGTTTCAAGAAGATGCTTGTTTGTGGCTTATCGTTTCAAAAAAAATTGTCTTGTTTGCAAAGTACCTGGTACTACTGTACGTGGGGATTCTGAAGAACCACAACATCAAGGTAGAACACTAACCCAGATGCGGAATTGTAACGGAGATCCCGAGCCACAAATGTTGGGCCCACTTAATGAAACCCTGAACGGCGACTTTGCTTAGAAATATGTGCCGAGAAAATTCCGGAGCGGGAATGCTTCGCGATGATGCCTTGAAACAGCCGCACCTGAAATTGAATGAGTTTGTGGACAATTACAAATACCGGCCCAGGGTGGAAGTACCTCTACCAAGTGCAATCTCCTAAAGCGCTTCGGTCTGCACATGCATATACCATAGTTGAAGGGGATTAGAGTTGGAAAGGCGTGTGATAGGACGTTCGCGGGGCGACAAACACATAGCCGCTGTGGCGGATGTGGTTTTGGGGGCTATGGCTGGAAACAAGGGTGTGTCCCGCCCTTCGAGCGAATGGAGGACCTCGGATTTTCCGCCTCATCGCGGCTACAAGATATATGAAGCATACAAGCGCCGGCGTAGAAGCGAGCGCGGGCTGTAAGAATGTCTGGCAATATCCCTACTGACTAACACGGAGCATGGCTGAAGGGGTTTGTAGAGCGAACAGCTGGCCGTGCCGCACGACGGCATGTTTCGCAATTGGAGATGACTGAAATTCCGCGCGAAAAATGATAAAATGTTATCTCAATGTTCATGGTGAGATGGGATTTCATGTATCCAGGGGCAGGTTTCTGTTCTCGCCGCGGAACACATATATCCCAAGATCGCCTGTCGCCTAGTGGTGTGCGATGAGGGTAAAGAAAGATACGCGTAAGTAGCGTGCCCGCACAAAATAGGGTTGATCGGAATAGCCAGTGATTGAGCATGGATCGTTCCTACTTGATGCTGCTGGCTGAGGCGAAGGATGAGAAAGCTTGTAGACGGGGTCCCCATTGGGAAGCTGGCCAGCCCCGGGGCTTTCGGTAGCGAGGCCCGCCTTTTCAACAGTCTACGCATGCAGTAATCCACATAACGGCTGGAAGCCCGTCGAGAGGCCACTGCCCACCCTGACCACGCTAAAGCCCCTGCCCACCACCACTAAACTTGGTGTAGATTGTGCTGCACGCTGGCGTACACACGCCCAGATAGTAGACTTTGGGGGTACATATGAATCGAGCATATGTTCGACTTGCATCCGAACCCCAGCCTCTTCCCAGCGCCTCTACTCAGGTCCATTTTCAGTATACTTATCTGCATCGTATACCCATGGCTAGCATCCTTGCGAGTTGGTGGTGTATAGCCATCATCCGAGCCTATCACAGCTGCTCCCACGTTGGCAGCGGATCGCCTGCTTTGGGCCGTCGCCTTGCCTTCCAGAGCTCCAGTGAGGGCGCTTAGCTGTATCAGGATCTCGCAAAGAACGGACAAGGGATTGCAATGGACCAAGGGCTGGGGTGGCACGGTTGGCAACACTGCCCGTCCCGCCGGTACTCCACCCCCCGGCATGAGAGACTTCAAGGTGTACGGTGTCATTTGGGGGCTTGTCATTTCAGCGGAGACGCAGAGAGCATCAGTCCTGTTCTTCCTCAACAGTCTTGGAAAGGTCGCAGAGACTAGGCAATGATCCCCGGACCGAATAGTGTGGTACTGGGGGGACAACAGCCACGCCGTTGACGCAGATGCTTATTTAGCGGGTGGCCTGCCCCTCCATCTGTCCAGTAATTATTCTGCTTTTCACTCTGAAATGCCAACCTGACTCTTCTCTGCATGCTATTTGCACGTTTGTACCTGATAAGAGCCTGATACCCCAAGGCGTCCATAGTCTTTCAACTTCGTCTCATTTGTGTTACTCTCCTCCTGCTCACATCAGCGATTTTTTCAACAGACGGCTATCACCGCAGAACTGTTCTCTTGCAGCCGTGGCTCGTTCACAACCACCCACAACCCCTCCAGTCCGGTCAATAGCACCCATGGTTGAGACACTCTATCCAAGTGAAATGGCGAGAATGACGCAGTTCTCGGAGCACGACTGGATTCCCCACAGCATTGTATGTTCACCAGAAGCTTCGCGGCTCGCGCAACATCGTCACACCCGCACACATGTATGAGACGAAATAATGCGACAAGTGCTGAAACTAATCATCCGTGGTCTACAGACTTCGCTGAGCTCGCTAGAATATTGCCTAGATACATCTTTCCTATCTCCACCGTCGTCGTCCTTGCTGCCTCAGAGCTCCCCGATGATTAGTGCACGGTCCCCATACATAAGACCAAATAACCCTTACAATACCGTCGAGGACCTCAGCTATCCAAGCAACGCTCTACGCATCAAACAGGAAGGTCTGGATGATCTATCCTATCTCAGTAATCATCCATCTCAGGTCCACAGATCGCCGACACCCTACTATGGTAGTTTTGGTGTATCAGAAGTCAACACAGGCACGAAGCGGAAGCGCAGTCTCGTGCCTATTGCACCAAACCCAACTGGCCTTAATCAGATGAACGCACTTAAACGTAGTCGTGAAGACTCTGGCTCTGTCAACGTCTTTCCTAAACGACGAAGAAGCACCAATCCCACAAACCTCAACACTACCAGTGCCATCGAACTAACCGAAGAAGAGCGCCTCCTTATCCGTTACAAGGACGAGGAAAACCTGCCCTGGAAAGACATTGCTCTGAAATTCCAGGTGGAGGCCGGTCGCACCTTCCAGGTTCCCGCTCTACAAATGCGTTACAAGCGCTTGCGAGAGAAGCTCCGAGTCTGGTCCGACGCCGACGTACGTTTTCTTGCCATCCACTCTTATCTCATTCCTTACTTTAACCCTGTGTCTGTATCACTAATCAAAAATTCGCATTTAGATTGAAGCGCTTGAGAAAGCGCGCGAGTACTGGGAGCAAAATAAGTGGGAAATTATCGCCACAAAAATGCACACTGATTTTGGCGTCGCGGAAAAGTGGCCTGCCAAATCGTGCAGTCGCAAGTGGGCAGAGATTCGCCCCGGCCCTGACGTGCCGAAGGAGCACGGCACGATCTCGACGAGTGAGTTCCGGGAGCGTGAGAAGACTAGCTGGGACCACGACGAGGACGACCATGAGAGTGTCGACTTCGGCGGGCCGAATTCATGAAGTGTTCCGTATCCTTTGACGTCTTCTAACTCTTGGCTTTCGCTGTCTCGGGGGCAAGGGACGGGTCCTTTCATTCCTTTTCGCCCTTTCTTCATTCTGGAAATGCCTCCGCAGCCAAAGGCAGCATAAACCGACTAGGGCGGGGTTTCGGGAAGGGACAATCTACGGAAATCTACAGCTAGCTGGGATCTCCTACTGTATGTGGCGTGTATACTGGGGTTCCGTACAATCTTGTCTCCTTGGTCTCATTTTTGTCCGGGTTCGGGACATCTACTTCTCAAACAACATAACGAGGGAGAGGAGAGCGGGCGGGTCTTTCCTCGGCGATATCCACTTTTTTATCTTCCCCTTTTTCTAGATATCTCCCTCCTCTCACCTGTTCCTTGCTTATTCTACAATCTCTTTTCTACTGCTTCTAGGTTGGGTTTTTCCCTTACTTTCTTTTGGTTCGAGCGGTGTAAGTCCATGTAAAAGGACATAAGGCTTCCTCTGTGAAGCGGTAGTAAAGAGACGAATCGCACTAACCGGTACAAAACTCACCCCTCCGGCTTCCCTGGACTGTTCGTTTGTCAATGGAACCGCGATCATACACCATAATGCACGCCCTAATGTTTCAAGACATCGTTTCCCCAAGGGATCAGGCACACGCAGCACACAGGACAGTACGCGTCCCAATAGGCTTCATTTCATAGTTCATTTCCACAAAAGGCTAGTACATAGTTGATTTTAGAATAAGATATCTTTTTTTCGGAAATTGCCACGGTGTTCTTCTAAGAATTCGGTGGTCCCAACGTCTCTCCGCAGATAGAATTCGTCTAAAGGTATTTCGAATGTGCCTCTAAATACCCATGGCTCGATTCAAGACGCCCCCGGGTGAGTGGATTTCCGTCGAGGCCATGCTATCATATTATCAGAACATCAGTCATGATCCTCGCCGTATTTCAAGCACTGGAGAGGAGCAAGGCAGTAGCCCATGGGGCCAAAAAGGCTTCTTGAGGCCAAACGGTCCATCTCGATTGAGCTTCCTACCCACCGCCAGCATCAAACTTGCCCTCACGAGTATATATACTAACGAATGAGGTGCTCCGAGGGAGCGGCGAGGGTTTCACGTATGCTCGAGGTACTAGTGGATGTTATCAACATTTCCCAAAGAAATTCTAAATCAGCCCCACTAATACAGTACCCAATGTCTCCACTTCCTCGATTTATGACTTGCGATGTCCATGTTGTTATGATATGAAGTCGGAAGCATTCAATTGACTAGGAACTAACAAACGGTAGAACGAACGCAGCTAACTAACCTCAAGCAATACAAGAAAAACGAGCGTCTTTAATAGACAGTCCAGCTGCTATTCTGGTTCCTCCTAAGCACCCTTTACCTCGCCTCATCCTACCAACCGCCGACTGGGCGCCAACCCAAATACATACCACATCGTGACCTGTCTGCGTGCCTGCTTGTGGTTACTCGGTGGTTCCACCGCAACCAATGGTAAGTGATCTCCTCTAGTGGTTGGAATCACGGCTGACCCTCAACACATCTGACCTGTGTGTAATTGTGGCAAGGATATACCCAAGAGGAAATATGTGGAGTAGTCCGCCCTTTCGTCGTTTCAGATGCAATCGAGGGGCCGAGGAGCCCTCGGTGGATGGCTGAGAGGCGTATTGTCACAGAATATCGGGAATCTTGTATCTTTCTCGATTCTACTCACGGCCCGCGGATGGGTCTATCGAGACTGCCGCCACTCGGTTTGGACTCCCATGCGTGGCGGGGTACATTTGTAGACTCTGTGGAAGAGATCCTCAGAGTGATCGACCCTTCCACGTTTCATGCTAGGGTTTAGGAAGTAGCGCAGACGACGAGAACCAACATATGTAGCGTGGAGGCGAAGATGGGTGGTGAGTGCACGGCGCAGTGAGAGGTCACAGGTGAGAAACGCGGTAGCAAGGCAAGACTAGTACAGTTGAACGGTTCAACAAGGGTGACATATGATCACAAGGGCAACAAGAGCAACAGGGCAAGGGCAACAACCACAGATAGATTCCGGTGGGAAATGCAGTGGGAAAACCGTTGGGTATTAGAAAGGCTCTACCAACTACCCAATCGTAAACCTACCGCAAATCGCATATCGCGCAGAATGTGAATTTTAGAAGATGGAACGCCCTCTCTCAAACGGCCGCGATACAAGCCCAAGGGAGGCTTTCGATAACGTCCTGCCATCTGACTCGCACCTGCCTGACCTTGCGTAATACGTCCGTTCCTAGGACTTGGCTTGGGGATCTACGATGGCCTAGCTCTGGCTTCGCTTAGAGTTCATCCAGTGTTGGTGTTGTTATATGCTTTCGTTTCGTCCAAGGTTGAAACGTCAAGTCAGCAGCCACCAACTCACTTGGCCCCTCGAGTTGTGGAGAAGTCCAGACCGGCCCCACCCTCACTAACAGCGGTTATCGGAATAAGTGTGCATCCAGTGCGCTTTCCATATAGTGCCTAGAATCGGTAAGGCAGACCAGTAGGTCGCCTGCGGAGTGGCGTAGTGACCGTAGATCGTTAAACTCATCAAGCTTCCCTGCGCCAATGCGGGGCTTATGGTCTTAACACCTTGCTGATGGACCCCAATTATATCCAGGATTACCTTCTACGGGTTCCTTAAGACCATATCATGGAAATAAAGAACTGCGCCTGAATCGTGCCATATACAGTAAGAAATTACGAGTGAAATGAGAGAAATGGAGAAATGATATGAAGGACCGTTGGCCTCGCTTCGTTAGAGGCTCATGTTGCATTACTGTGAGTGCCGAAATGATCGAGACTCGCTTAGCGAATATCATCGCACCACCAAAATTGTTAGCAAACCCGTTCA